>OMKY01223370.1:0-12153 GCA_900302395.1 Bregmaceros cantori
CTGATTTAATTCAAAATGTTTATGTAGTACCATCCAGATACCATTAAAATAAAAGAGGTGGTAGCCTATCCCACCTTGACCATACACGTTAAGAAAGCGATCATTGCTTTTCACAAAACTGCACAATGTGAGAAGATGTGTTTCTATCTTCTATCATTAGGGCCCTTAGGACTTGTTGACGTTACAGTACAAACAACAACTAATACGGACCCAAGAGACAAGAATGAATGGAGTTGCAAGTAAAATAGATAGTGTTACAAGTCAGCAGTCCGCCTCCTTATAAGGACTGCTGATCGCTGACGAGGAACAGCTGGCGCCGCTGGAGGCTCCGCGGACGATGTTGGCGCCGGTGGTGGTGATGGGTGGTCCGCGGACGAAGGGCGTCATTCCTCCAGCTGTCCCCGCTGACTTGTAACAGATAGATGACGTTTCAATGTCCAGTTGTAGGTAAGTGAGTGTAATGATGTTAGTAATGGCATTCGCCCATTTCAGTTACATGTTGTTACCATTAGTGACCACTAGTGTACCGTTGCTACACACACGGGACAGACCTTTGAAGTAAAGCACGTGGACTCTTCCATACAAAGTAGTTTTAACACAACAGTGAGTTAATGGTCAATGAGGATAGTCATTGGAATACACGGTTGAAGAGGAATCCCCCGTTGGAGTGAATGGAGTGTCCAGTGTTGCGTAGTCGATGTGGATCCTCAACTTTGTGTGAATGAACCAGGAGAGGCAGAGAGTTATGGAGATCCGCTCAGTTTCCTGGATCGAGGTGGAACATAGAAGGAGAGTTGAGTTGTCACCAACACGAACGGGATAATGGATTCCCCAGGAACCAAATGAGTTGTCCGCGACGGAACAGGACAAGGTAAGTGCAATAACGGTTCACCTTGGGTCAAGTACCTACCAAGGGAATTTTATTCTGCCGCGTCAGACCCAGGGCGGCGTTGTCCTTTTGAAGGAGCGGCTGTCCAATCCGGGAGCGGGAGCCAGGTCCGTTGTGTGCGTTGCGGAAACGATGTCATCAGGTATGTGAAGTGCGCGGACAGGAGACGCAAATCTCGAAATAAAAAGTTCAGCTAGCTAATTTGCACCTGGTCTACGTGTGCCAAAAACCATCCAAATGCTGCCATATAATTGGTGAACTTGCTAACTAACATGATTTCAGTTGACTTGGTACAAAGGGTCCAAGATCAAATATGATGTGAATGGGGTCCGCGTTGGCCGAGTGGCCGAGACACCGCACCTAACGCGACCCCATCCATGTTAGTGGTGCGGTGTCTACCGCAGCGTCGCGAGTTCTGCAATGTCTACCCCCGATCTCTTCAACCCAGTTTCCGACTAATCCTATCCAATAAAGATGGAAAAACGGCAACGGAAAAAATAACTTAAAAAAAAAAAAAAATGATGTGAATGATACAGTGATCAAATGTCCTCTGGCACTGAACGGAAAATTGCTCCCAGTGGGGTGCATGAGAGTCATGTGTGGCACCTGTTATCATTGATATGAATGCAATGACAATAACTATATAACATTTTAACAAGCATTTCACCATTCCATCTGAAAAAAAAATACAAATACATGGTTAAAAGTTATGCATGAATCAATAAAAAATGTTTTTCCTGGGCACTAACAACTTTACAAAGCCAATGCAATCTAGTGTGGAATCGTGCATTTTGTTGTAAGTACATTATGCCAAGAATCCATTTATTCCAAATGCCTGACCACAGGCTATTTCCGAAAGCGCAGACATGGTCTATTCTGTGCCAATGCTACACCAGCGGTACGCCGAATCAATTGCCAGAAGGGTCCTCTGGGGAGGCTGTTGCGGAGACAACAAGCAAAGTCAAACTGGGAAGGAGCGATTTGCCGTTCCAAGGTTATTATGTGTAATGGCATCTCTTGAGGATCTCGTGGCGCAGAGGAAACCACCGCGGCAGGCCTCGCCATTTATCTCTCGCGTTGACTGTGACTGTGCCCATTTTGGTTGATTGTGAGCCATTTTGTTAACTATTCATGAAGTATTCTAGCTGAAGATTATATGCATTCAGTATATGCATGCATATGCATATACTGTATCTGTCTGTATGCGATTGCAGGAGAGCCTCCTTAACGAAGTTTAGGCAAATTAATGTTGGAGAATGAGTCATACGATGTAAAAATCTCTGTGCAACTATAATCATATTCCCGTGCCAAGATCATGTAAGAGGTAAAACTTTTTTTTTCATAACACAACAACACATGACAATGACGCAAAAAAATGAAACACAACAAAACAAATCACAAAACAAAACAACACACACACACACACACACACATACATTTCTGTACTAGGTTTCATTATATGGTGTGCATTATTTCTTCAGTTTATGGTCCGACACCTTCAAAATAAAATGATCTACAGATTATATATAATACGTATATCTGTAATCCAATATTCAGAGCTTTTTTGTTGGCTTGTTTTGTGTAAACTTACTTTTTAATCTACTTGTGACAATTCACTTCTAAAAATGTTCAGGAACTTGGGATTTAGCTCCTCTGGCCAGAAACACTGATCACAAGCCACACCAACCATCATGCTTTTTTTGTGACATCCGCTACTATTACAGGCGTGTGAGGGACACACACATACACACACACAAAATGGAAGTGTGTATGTGTGTTTGTTTTGTTAGAAAGTTTGTTAAAAGTATTTTGGTGAGTGATATACAAAGTAGGGATTGCAAACGAGCAGTCTATTAACTCCAAATGCTAACCACAGAGGGAAGAAAATTGGAACGAAGGTCGAGTGCTTCACTTTAGATTAACTATGGAAGAATATCGCATCGGTTACTATTGGCAGCTCAAAAGAACTTGTCAACTTTGTTTGGCGCAGTTGAAGAAGATGTTTAGCAGTCACATCCGAAGGCCTCCTGCACTCCTATTTGTGGTCAACTTTTTATTATAGAGAAAGTTTTCACTTTCTCTGAATGGGGTCCGCGTTGGCTGAGTGGTTATGGACACCGCACCTAACGCGACCCCATCCATGTTAGTGGTGCTGTGTCTACCGCAGCGTCCGCAGTGTCGCGAGTTCGACTATGCTCGTCGACTTGTCTACAATGTCTACCTCTGAGCTCTTCAACCCAGTTTACCTCCTATTTGTGGTCAACTTTTTATTTTACAGAAAGTTTTCAGTTTCTCTTACATACACACACAAATGGACTCACAAGAAATGAATATGCAAACACACAAGACAAGGACATATAAAACCTTTCTAATTCCCCTACGCTATTCCCTTCCCACTAAGCAGTGTGCTGGATCTCTCTCTCAAATTTAAGTGACATCAGTTCCATTAACATTGTTATAGCAGCGGCTACAGCTCTATTTATTCTTGCAGCCGACCAGCGAAACACCTTTTCGTATTTAACTCGAGATACCAGGACACTGGAGCTTGATGTTCCCAATTGTGAATGTGCCTGGACGTTTAATCCCTTTCAAGGCTTCTCTGCCTTCCAGCACTCCAAAACTTCATCCCTCAGTCCGTGACTTGTTGTTGTTGTGATTGTGTTGCACACTGAGTTCCGTAACCGCCAAGCTTCTGTTTGAAGGAGACATGGCCACTGTCTACCAGATGCCTCAACCGACTTTTACTCCCCCCCTCCCGAGCGAATTATGTACATGACCTGGCCCAAGTGGTTGGTGAAAACTTGTGTACTTTATAGTTTGTAAAGTAGCAGGGTTACTAAAATATAGACAGTTTAGGGGTCCACGTTGGCCGAGTGGTTATGGACACCGCACCTAACGCGACCCCACTCATGTTAGTGGCGCTGGGTCTACCGCGTTGCGAGTTTGACTACGCTCGTCGACTTGTCTGCAATGTCCCCCGATCTCTTCAACCCAGTTTCCGACTAATCCTATCCAATAAAGATGGAAAAACGGTGCTGATACCGGAAAAAATAACTAAAATCTAGAGAGTTTAGAGTCAGAGTTTTTATTAACACACAAAAGCCTTTTGATCGAGAAGGCAGTAGAGAGCCTTAGAGAACATGTAAACTCCACACAGAAAGGACCTGTCCTCTAGACTGAGAAACGCTTTCTTCCGACGTGCAGTGATGCTACTGAACATGTTGACATATTACATGTGCTGATTCTATACCAATGTCACACTATAACTTATTTACTGCTTTTCTTTTTTTGGGTTGACCTTTTTCATTACCTGTCGATCTTGAGAAAGCCATTTCATGCCCAACTAAAATTTCATGTGTATGTACAACTGTCATGTATATGCAAAAAGGCGAATTGAAACAAATCTTGAATCTTATCGCAGTTCAAACAGTTCTTCATACTCTACGGAACAAGCCTACACGACTTTCAATGTAGTATCCCCAACACCGAGGATCTACGAAGTGGCTAATTCCCATCAGAAAAGTCTGCAAATCTACCTACCTATCTACCAAATCTTCACCGAAGCCATCAAGCAGCTCCTACTAAGTAAGCAAACTTGCCAACACTAAGTCGCCTCCAGCCACCCCCCACCCCCTGCTTTTGCTATGCAAAAATAAAAAATAGAATGATATGTACCCACTATCTTGGCCCTAACCTCCACCATCCAGTCTTAACTTGTTTTATTGGTTTTAAACCTTTTAACCACTTTTAATGGTTTCAACCCTTTTAGCTTGTTTCTACTTGTGTTTTAATTTCTCCACCGTAGTATGTACTCCATCCATGGACATCCAGGTGAAATATAGAAACTCTGCCAAGCCCGTCTTGTACAACCATCTCTACGTATCACATGTCTCATGCTGAAATGTTTAATGGCTCTGTGCTGTCTGTCCTAAAATAAAATTCATCCATTCACCTGGCTTGGTAAACATTAACACCACTCCAGCTGTTGTTTCGCAGCCTGTCCTCCGTTGCCAGCATAATAGTGATTAACTGTGTCACATCGGAATTACCATCAACAGCGGGGCTTCATCAAGGTAACTGTCATGTTGAGTAAATGCATTTGTCTCCCGCATACGGGCCAGACCAAACGCAATCAGCACGAGCCTGGGTGCGCGGCATCAATCAGCAGTGTAAATATTCATTAAGCAGCCATAATTATCATTTCAAAGAGGCGTGCTAATAATGCACGCTGACACAGAGGGCCTTGGAGGCTAGTCTATATTGCCCCGCGGCCCTTGGACTGGGGGCGTGGACAAATTATAACCTGATCAATGGCTGGACGGTCGACGTGTGTTTAACAAATGGACTACGCCTATGCAGTCGTCTCCGACTGCTAAAGGTATATTTCGGAAAAGTATATATGTATGTTTTGAGAGTTGGTAGAAAAAATGTCCTGGACTATACTGTACTGTATACTGTAAGTTGGTAGAAAAAAGGTTCACACAAGACTGTGTATGACCCATACATGTTGCAGTGTGGACCTACCCTCAACTCAACAAATTTTTATATAGCGCCAGAATCGCAGCCGAAGCTGCCTCAAGGTGCTTCACAAAAGTGATTACGTTTTTAGAATTAGATTTAAGGAAGATAGCAGCTATTTACCTAACTACCTTTCAACCTTGATTTCCCAGTTAAGGACAGTAATTTGGGATTGGTTACAGAACTCCTTTAACGGAGCACTGGATCTTTCCAGTGCTCCGAGAGAGAAGAAAGAAAAGGAGATCAAGACTTTCAGTCAGTCTTGATCTCGGCCTAGTTGAAAAAATTACCTGTCGTTTTTTATTAGTTATCGTTAATGTTGATTTGTTTTGACAGAAATCCTTTAACGGAGGACTGGAGAGAAGAGGAGAATTGAAATTTTCACTCAATCTCAATCTCGGCCTAGTTGAAGAAATAACTACTGCTCTGGATTCTATACGCAAAAACTGTCACGTGAGTTAGCCTCTCAATTATCGGCACACAAACAGGTATGGGAGTAAGAGTGAATGTGTTTTCAGGATGTAAATGGGTATATTTCTGAGTCAGCAAAGTGCGGGTGTAGGCCATTCAGGCCGACTTGATCTCATAATGGTGACCAGGCAGTGGTGAGCTGCAGGTCGGTTTGACAATAGCAAAGTCCCCTCTCCGACACTTTTGGGTATTGATTCAGACATGCGTCGGCCTGTGCAATTACTCTGGTGAACCAGAACAGCCCTGACAGACGCAGGGACAGGACTGGGCTTTGTCTCAGTTGAAATGTAACTTCTAGAGTCACGCCTCCATTATCCTGATTGGCTACAAGCTGTGACATCATCGGATGTCCCCTCCCATCGGCTATAAAGCAATAGCTGTGTCCGAAATCGCTCCCTATCCCCCATATAGTGCACTATATGGGGCGGACGCCATTTTGTAGGGGTGTCCGAACTCTCCATGTACGCCATAGAGTGCACTGAAAGTATCCCACAATGCACTGCAAAAAGTAGTGTCGGATGTGCCTTAGACGGAGCAATATATATATAATATAGATTTCGGAACATAGGGCTGACCCCAAACCGGTTCGGAGCCCTGCAATCAAGAGAATCGAGAAAGAGTGCACGCGAGGGCATGGAAACAACAGACCCAGAAAGACACACCTGACAATGTGTGGCAATCAGTCACAAGGCGACTCTGGCAACACCGGTCATTCCGCGAGCCAATTCGGACGTTTCACAAGCAGTTGCCTGGCGCTGAATCAACACTCCAAACAGCGGCTTGAAGGAAAACCACCTCGCCTGCAGCCAAATGTTTTGGTCAGCAGTTTCCCATTTAAATGCAAATGAAGTCATGGGTCAGAGGTGGGGTCCAGCGTGATTAGTTTAATTAAAGAGGTTACGTGGCTGACTGTAACATTGGCGAAGGCTCGTAACCGTGCATTGTTTGAGTAAAGAAGGGTCTGTGGTTGTGTGGAGGGCAGCAAACCCCAATCAGACCAGCACTTGACTTCAGGGCTTGAAAACTACATTATTTTTTTTAAAACGTTCCGTTCAGGCAGGCCTATGTTAAACGTTTTCTCTGAACCGCTCGGCCGCGAAAATATGCCGAACCGGTTCAGAACGCAAACATTTTGTTGGTTCTTAAAGTTCCTCATAGTGTGCAATGTTAAGTTTAGTTATTGTTCATACTTGTCCACCTCAAATCAGGAAGAGATTGAATCAACCTATCCCCAATTCGAGGTCACATGGTATATTGTGTTTAATATTTTCCCCGGAGCATCCAGCAAATGCGACAGGCATCTCAACAAGAGCCAGAGAGGGATTAAGAGACCAGCCTCGCTGAAAGCAGAGGCCCAGTGTCTCTCAAGAGACCCGCCTTACTGAACGCAAAGGCATCCTTGACTCAATCCCTGCGTCCACTGAGACTGTTAATACCCCAGGGTGTTTGCAACGTGCCGGCGACTGTCTAAACCAATACCTCTGAGTTTTGGAGGGGGGCTGAGACTCACCAAATCTTCATTAGACCACCGCATGAGGACCCCAGACCCCCACATCAACACCTTAACACCCACCGTGAGACCAGATCACCAACATGGAACCCACATCACACATGCATCATGGTGTGAATTCAACTACCACTCGACATAAGGCTCATAGACGCCAGTGCCGACTTAGACAAGCCTCATGTCGTCTCATCAGCATCAGACACTCAGCATCGCACTGCGCTGGAACTGCGACTAAGTGAATTACCCATGATGCACTGCTCTAGACTCACATGTTACAAAACAACCGCTGTCTGCGGAGTGAGTGCACGGACACAGGCAAGATAGGTATGTATCCACTCAATCACAGAAGAACATATTTCACTATGCATTTTTCGGTGGTGTCTGAAGAATCGCTGGTAACATAATCCGTTACTGTTGTAACTTATCTAAAATTATGTCTAAATATTTGGCTGGTTTTACATAACCTGAGCCATTCATTAAAAAAAAAAATCAGTTTTCCGGTGCAATTGGCTAACTGTCTTAAAAAACATTGTTAGGATTCAAAATTCAGTTTAATTCACCATATTGCATATACATGACACACACATGGAATTTTAGTTGGGCATGAAACAACTCTCTCAAGACCAACACGTAATGAACAAGGTAAACAGAAAAAAGAAAAGCAGCACATAAGTTATAAGCTTATAAGTTATAAGTGGCAGTGGCATAGAATTATCACATCAACATTTTAAGCAAGGCTACAAATTGGCGTTTCAAACACCTTAAGATATACACCCTAGCCAAAAAGTTATGTGGCTGCTTCTGCTCAACTCATAGCCGTGTGCTCTTCTGGGTACCACTAGACATTGAGTTAACTGCACAGAGAACTTCAAGACTGGAACACGGCAAAAAGAGTTACGTTGAATGCTGTTGAGAGTGAAATTTAATCTAAATTCGTAGCCTTTGCTCAAAAAAAAAAAAAAGTGAATGCATTGTGGCCGGACTCAGGGGGGTCAACCCACTTGCTAGCAAATGTAAATTGGAAAAAGGCAGTGTGATTCAATAGAGCGACACCCCGTGGGTCACAACTATAAAGGATTCTAAATGGTATTTGTTTAGGCAAGCTTAGTCAAAGCTGAGAATAATTCATTTTGGGGCAACAAATCCACCATCTCTTCTGATTCATGACTGAGCTGCCATTCTTCATTTAATTTGTTTCATGCGTATGAATAAATGAGCAAGTTTAAGTGCTGGAATATCAACATAATTAGTTTTGTATTTTTTTGTTTTTGAGGGAGGAGCAGTGAAAAGAAAAAAATCTAGAAATCTTCAATTTCTCTTGGGAGAAGAACATGTTAATATGCCCAAGCTTCATTTTATGAGCGTTTTATTAGAAAGACACAAGTAAACAGAAATACATACAGAAACAGCATATGGGGAAATAAAATAAATTAGCTTTTTTAAATATTATGTTTATTATATTATGTTAGAGTTTCTTAGAACGTTACAGAGTTACTTAGCTCATGTAGAGAATTCCTTAAGCGGAGTACTGTTATCCTTGCAAACATTCAAATTGTTTATCCCAGTCAGTCCATTCTAGGTAAGTGTAGAATAAATCCCACACTGGATTCCGCTAAAATCCATCCCGCGTATCACCTTTTTACTCCCCTTCCTTGCGGCTGGCGCTATACAGAGCCCTGTATGCTAAGACGACCAGGCGTAAGAACAGTTTCTCGATCGAGGCGTTCGAGCCATGGAGTGTGTTGGTGGTTAAGTGCTTTCGTAGGAGAGCAAGAGTGGTGCAGAGTTTTTTTTCAGTCTCGGACTTCAGCGCAACGGTGGGACTCAAACTGTCTGAGTCGAGGCTTTTATGGCTTTCAAAGCGTCTGGTAACTGTTTTTAAAGGGAGACATTTCATGGGTTATTTTTCATTGTATAGGCACCATGAAAGCGATTATTTGATCCAATCATAGCCCAGATAGAGAGGACCATTGCACCACCAAAGATTGCTGAACTAATAGGTTATTGTAACGTCTGAGATGTCTGTGTCAGTATTAGCAATCATTAGCATGTATAAAACTAACTATGCCATTCGAAAGTGGCTGGTACATTGTGGTCACATGTTCACCCAGTGAACAGTTGTGTGTGCGGCATATGTCTGCTGTTAAGATGGAAGTTGGTATGAGGTGAAAAATGTCCTCATCAATAGTTTGTATGTGTACCTTTCCTCCAACATCACTCTTCGCCGTATCGTATTAACTACATCCCAACACAGTTGTCCGTTCTTTATCTGTAGCATTGTGATGTCTTTGTTTTCCACTGAAGTCCATATTGCTGCGGGCTCTGCACAGATGATGATGATGATGTTAGGAGAAGTATTGGCACTGCACAATAACCTGGATCATTTTATACAATTCCCTGGAGCCACAGTTCAGTGCCAGAAAACCTTGTTGATGTCGGCAGTCAGAGGAGAATGCCCAGACTGGTTCAAGCTGATAGAAAGGCAGTGGTAACTCAAACAACCAAGATATGCAGAAGACGAAACAAGTGCAAGCAAAAGAGGACCAAGGGGAAGACCACCAAAGACCTGGGAAGAATGCATAAAGTTAGATATGACACAAAGGGGAGTGGAACCAGCAGATACCTTGAATAGAGAGAAGTGGAAGAGACTGACTCAAGCTGCTGACCCCAAGTGACTGGGACAAAGCAGGGTAATGGAGAAGAAGAAGATGCAGAAGACCATCTCTGAATGCACTACACATCGAGGCCAGAGCAGCAGAAGACCACATTGGGTGTCAAATACAATATTGTAAAAACATTGATGAATCTCAGTTTCTTGATGCATTGAACATTCAGATGGCATTTTTTTTAATCTTTGTTTTTGGGGACATAGGCCTAGTTGAGTTTAATCTGTACAATGCTACAATCCTTCCTACGCGTCCCACTTTCCTCCATTTCCTACTATGGATGACAATCATAATGCGTGTAAATGATTATTGGATTGCTGTGGAATTCGTTTTGAGAGTGTATTCTGTGATGAAGTTATTCAAAACACAATTAATCCAAAACACACAAAATTGTTTGTCATCCAGAAAGAGAATCCATTTAATCAACAGACAACACGTAAGCTTGCGTGAAAGCCCATTATGTTATAATTTAGCCTGTTAGAGTAGGCTCTTTCATGCTATTACTATAAAATGGAGATAGCAAAACAGCAAAAAGTTTGTAATATTAACATTTCAAACTTTTAATAATGTTTCATAATCATAATTATTGCTAATAATCGTTCTGATTTTAAAGGGAAAATGAACCGATTAATCGCCAGTAAAAATGGCTGATTAATCGAATATCAAAAAAATCATTAGTTGCAGCCCTAATCACTTTAGTTCCCAAGAAAAAAAAACACTTCCAGGCTCTCAATTAATTTTATACTCTCATTGACCTATCCTGTCTTGTCTGTGTGGAAAAGCCCCTCTCTCGTGCGTTCAGCTTCACCCATCCTTGCATTTTGGGAACTCTCAAACGGTCTTTTTTTCTTCCTCCTGTTGCACTTTTATTCCCCTTTCTAAACAGGAAGCTTCTTCCTAGCAAGTAGACCCTGCTATTCACATCCACACTCTCGTTCCTCTTTTCTAATGTACACTGATTGCCTGGGACGTGCGTACCTAATGCCAGCTTCCTGAGCAGGTGCTGGCTGATTGCGGCTGTGTGAATATGTGCCCGTGTCATCCCAGTCGTCTCTGGTCACATTAGCCACGCTGCTAATGTGACACCAAGGAGGGCTGGAAGTCCCGTACATAGACTTAAGAGGGTAGCAGTGGGTGAGAGCATACGAGGAATAACATAATAAGGAAAAAACTGTAATATAAATTGTGAATAAAAGGATGGTTGGCCAAACTCTCACACAAGCTCAGCACAATTGCAGTGTCAGAATTAGAGAATATGTGATGCATGATTTTGATGTAATTGCTAATAGAGCTGTTGCACGGGGGGTGGAAGTTTGCAGTTCCGATGCATTGCGATAGACATCAGAATGGAGATGCATAGTCTAGGCAGATGGGACATAGTCTCTTGATGAAGTACATACACATGCAATGGTGTATGATTTTAGAATATCACGTATGACTCTCAAATACCAGTCAAGTGCTACGTAGAGAATAGAAGCTATGAAGTACCACCTTTTAAGCAGGTCAGATTTAAAAAAAAGTCCTTGATGATAAACAAAGAGATGAACCAATGATGGTCCGTGTGATGGAAATTGTTTGTACCCTATGTTCCGGAATCCCTATGTTCAGAAAAGTTATGGGGCATTTAGTCACAGTAGGTGTTACGACACAGTAGGAATAGACGGGTTTGCGTGCGTAACACTGGTGGGAGTCATTTCGTCCCGCCGTTCTTAATGTCACTTCCGGTGCCTTATTGTTGCCTATGTCATCTCTGGTACTGGACCGAGGTCCGAGCACACAAAACGCACGCCAGTTCAAAATCCGACCACTAGATGTCGCTCTGTGACCAGTTACACATCACACCCCTCGCTCCGTTCATAATTTTGTATAAATATTGATGAAATACAGTCAAAATCCGACTTGAAGTTACTCACCGAGTGGTCACATGTTCTTCTTGACCAATAGGCTGGCTGCTGATTATTAAATCATGCATTTGTGGGTCACAGATCAGCACGAGAGGATTTGGGTGTGGAATAGCACACCACAAGTTACCACCATACTTTTTAAATAACCCTGTGGGTGTGTGTCCCACCGAACATGAATGTTAAAAAATTGGCAAAAAC
>OMKY01223383.1:0-10537 GCA_900302395.1 Bregmaceros cantori
ACGTGGGCCGCGGGTCGAAGCGCCGCACCCACCGGGGGGCCGAGGCCGTCAAGAGTCATTGACCTGCTGGAGCCCCTAATGGGAACGCGGAAGCCATCATCCCACCGGTTCCTGCAAACCGGGTGGACTACCGACAACCGAGAACCGTTCGGGGCCGGGAACCGGACACACAGAGGGTTGGTACTAGGTTGAACCGTTTCGCCGCCCTCCGGGTATCCTCCCTACCGGCATGATACAGTACTGTCATAAAATTCAGTAAATGTGGCAGTTATATCCGTTTCATCTCATTTTTCTCGTTGAAAAAACATACAAAGGGCATTTAGATGATATTCTGGATAAAAATAAGTAAAATAATGGTAACTTCGGTTTTAGTAATCAACCGCTTATAGTGATCAAATTGGCTCGGGACAAACGTGATCACTATAAGCGGATTCCACTGTATTATCTTGCTATTATCTCTATTTTATTGAAAGCTGCACCTTCACTTGTAGGGGTACACAGGAACTTGGCGGCCTCTTCTCCGCTCCTCTCCATTCCCTCCTCACTGCCATTCTCCTCAGAGCCTCCTACTCTGGCCTTGTCAGACTCTGAGCGGAACACGATGATCGACTCTGGACGAGGCTCTCTCTTCTTCCGTCGCTTCCTCCTCATGGCCGGGCCGACCACCACGCCCCCCTCTTCCTGCTCCGTGGGAATCTGTTCCGGGGCGTCCGGCCTCACTGAGCTGGGGGTCTCGGAGTGGATCTCCCCCTCGGCCTGCTGGTCCTCTGCTTGCACCATGCTGGATGAGGAGCGTGTGGCTGGAAACTGTGACTACTGTGGAAAACATTAACGTGCAAGATCGGCAAAGTATTAACTTTAGTCCATTACACTGACATTTTAAAATATGTAATTTAGATCAGGGTTTCTTCACCCCAAGGACCCCTTTTCCTGGCTTAAAGTAACTAGTGGACCCTTCATCCATTTAAGGGATATAAACCATTGTTTGTATCTGACAATCGATAATATAACAGTAACATTTGTAATACTGTGGAAAAATGCATTGTATCACTTTAAACTGATGGTAGTTAACAATAAAACGCCAGCATTGTCATTTCATTTCTTGCAGAATCCACTTACTGCACCTATGTGGTGGAAGGCTGTATCAAGGTAAATGCAGATATCAACACATTCAGACCTCTTGTGGACCCCCAGTTTACAACTGTAATCCTCCAAGGACCCCCTGGGGTGTCCACGTGGATCTCTAGGGGACCTCGGACCCCTGGTTAAGAATGGGGTATCACGATTAACACCTCCTTCATATTATTAACCAAACCAAATGTTTGAAATTCTTTGGTCAAATTGTGAGGAAGGAAAATTTGCAGATAATTCTCCTGCATGGAAAACTTGATGGGAAGAGGTGCAGAGGACGACCAAGATTGTCGTGGGCAAACACTATCTGCCAGTGGACAGGCCTCACTTATGGGCAGGCAGTACGAAGGACAGAAACGACTGGCGTGCTGTGGCATTCAACCCCCATCATGGGACGGAACATGATGATGATGATGATGATGATGATGATGATGATGATTCATCTAGATTACAGGTTGTGCAGCAAATCCCCTCAGCAACAGACCACATCTGCTTTCAAATGACATTTATAGAGCACCGTTTCGCATCAAAATACAGAATCAAAGAAATAAAAAAAAATTATGCATAACATTGTTGTTGAAATAATGCATTGTTGAAATAATGCATTCTATTTACAATTGCTCAAAAGTTATTTAAAAGTAACGGAATGCAATTTTACATGTGGGACGTGGCAGTGGGATTACATTACTGATTAAAATTTTAGTAACTTGTAACTGTAAGAGATGACATTTTTAACCCTGCAGATCAGCTACCTTGTACGTATCAGAAAAGTAATTTTCAACAACAGCCACATCCACACAATGGCTGTCTTCAAAGAGCTAGAGATAGCTATAACTGTAACAAAATGTAATGTAAAAATATAATTACTCAATCGGTTATGCACACATACAACACATAACTTTTAAAAAGCATAAAAATATGTCTGTTTGTTCCTTTGTTATACCATACTTTTGTTGTATTTGTCATCTTATATTATCTTACATCATTGAACTCCCTCGATCAAGGATCAAACTATTCAAGCAAATAAAGAATAGCATCAAACACAAGTTATAATATTAACACAGTGTCATAGTGTCTTCCTATTTCATTGCCACATTTCAACACAGTTTGCATCGAGCGAAAGGAATAAACTGCGACATTAAGTGACTTTCCATAAAACATTCATTGGCGCTCCAGTCATATGGGGCGGGCTGAGCCAATAACATTGGCTGTCCAGTGTTGTTGACGTCTTCCTCAGGCAGAGAGGAAACCACTGAACTTCCTCCAAGACGTCACAAAGACCATGACAATATGATTGTACAGCGTGCAGCTAAGACGTAGAATAGAATATAAAGAGAAATAATAAGTACTGTGATATTATGTATAGGAAATTGTTGCTGTCAGGCAAGTTATGCATTTAAATACTGATCATTAACAATCATAATAGAGTTAACAATGCGTTTAAAAGCAACGCGATGCATGCATGTAAGTAAAGATAATTGTAATATGTTTTAACTTAATTACAAACAGCCATACCTTGCTAAACATTGCAAAAACACGTGAAATCGAATAACAATGCATAAAGTATGCAAGTTGCAAATGCTGTTCGGATTGTGCCGTGGTGTTGATGAGCACATTCTTCACGCACCGTACAGGCGTTGGAGACACAGTGTCGCGGTCACTTGCTAAATGATGCAAGGGAGGACCAGTGGTAGAGTGCAACGCGCTGTGATTGATGGATGGCCGCGAAATCACATCGACAATGCGCGCGACCTGACGGTATCGACCTTTGTAGCATCACTATGATCGACATTTCTGCCATGTTTAAGATCCGTGCCTTTGGCGATATACAGGCGCGCACCGAAAAGTCCGGATGCGCCCCCGGTGCCGTCATACAGAGGTTGGGTTCGTCAAAGCAACGCGAGCGCAGGGGCGCGGTGTTCATTCGAGCTCCGCTCCGCTGACCGAGGCGGATCGGGATCTCGCTCGCCTTTGTCGTTTGCGTCGCTCATTCGAACCCGATCTATGTTTTAGACCGAGGTCATCTACAAAAAGAGAAATTCTCCCGCATACGCTGTGTGTGTGCGTGAGTGGAAGGCGCGTCCACAGTCCTCTCCACCCAAACCCCCTCATACCCCAGTGATCTTTAAACCCTGCACGGGCGCGCGGACAGACATGCTTTAATAATAATCATGATAATAATAATACTAATAATAACAATACATGCAATAGCTTACCTTGAACCGACTTGAGAGCGCTACCATTCGCTACAGACCCATGATCCCGGTACCCAATTCCGTACCCGCTCCACACGAATCCGTACACGTGTGCGCGCGCTCGCTCCTGTTCACGTGCATGCGCATAGACAGATGCAAAGCGCAGGCCTCCCATCCCTTGGCCTGGCAAGCCAGACTCGTCAACTATGCCCGGGCTATATCTAATCTCCGTAGCCCCTCCCTCTGCACGATCCTATGATCACACTCACCCTCTGTCGGTGAAAATATTTAATATGAAATAATATATAATTATAAATGATATTATAGCATATTGAAGTGAATGGTGCCTGTCGGCCATGTACGCGACATGGTGAAAGAACACCGTTACCCACATGTGTGGCACCATCGACACTGTATAAATGCGATCTGGATGAAGCTAAGCCTGAGCTTAGTCTTTTGCTGACTCGACCAAATATGGATGGGGAGCCGGTTGAAGCTGAGTTCGGAAACCTTGTGGAAGGGGGGGCAGTGGTATTGGGGGTAACACCGTTACTCACATGTGCGCCACTATATGATCGCCACTATATGAATGCAATCTGGACGAAGCTTAGCAATTGGCTGAGTCTCCACAACAGCATAAGCCAGCATGGAAGAGTAATAATAGTTGCGGTGTTAGCACAAACGTAAACGTAAACATACTTTATTTCGTCACAGATACAGTGAAATTCATTCTCCGCATTTAACCCATCCCTGAGCCGCGTGCGCAGCGCCCGGGGGCCAACTCCAGATTCTGAGCCAGTGCCTCGGCCAGGGGAACTGACTGGAGCAGGTTAACTCGAACATGTTGTGGTGGTGGTGGGGGAAACCGGAGTGCCCGGAGGAAACCCACACAGACACGGTAGAACATGTAAACTCCACACAGAAAGGACCTGTCCGGGTTGGGATTCGAACCCAGGACCTTCTAGCTGTGAGGCACCAATGCTAACCACTGCGCCACCGTGCTGCCCCCATCAACAACATCACTGGGCGAACTGCCTCCTCGACTCAGGTCACCGGCCAAGGCATATACGGACTCCTACATGAGACCAAACGGCTACGTGTTCATGACCAAGACAAGCCACCTATAGTTGGAGGATATCAGCTGTGGTCAGGGGTGGAGAGGGATGGGCTCCGCCAGGTGTCTCTTGCCCTAGTTACGCTACATGAAGATGACCACCTACTCAAACCCCGTACCGCCTCGGCCGTCGCCCGGGTCAACAAGGGCCACACCTCCTGCTGATCAACAGGGCAGAGAGAAAGTGTGCTTTACTGGTGAAGGCACAGTGCCAGGTGGAAGGAGGGGAGGAAGACAGAGAAAGCGATGGGAAGATAACATCCAAGAGTGGACAAGGTGTAAGCTGAACGACGCCTTGTGAATGGCGGAGGACAGAGAGAGATGGAGAGAGCTGGTTGCAAAGTCTTCAGTGGTGCCCCAACGGTCAGCCAGACTACAGGACTGATGATGATGGTGATGAATCCACATCACATTTACATTTGTCTGGGTTAGGGGGTTGCACACACACACACACACACACACACAAGCACACACACACACACACACTTTGATAGTCATTCTGAGAACATTGTTGTAACTTCTAAATGTGCATGCAGCAGAACCCTTTTTACAGGAGACCCAGGACACCCAGGTTTGAAGAAATTGAAAATCTCTGTTAACTTGATTGTATTAGAGTTATATTTAAAGGTAATCTAAAAGTAACAGAATGTAATCCCTTGTAACATGCCAAACATATTAACTCCCACTGCTGACTTCCACAGAGGTCCTACAAAAAGCACATTAATCCAAGCCAAGGTAGGGTGGATTGCCCTAATGTGGTCCACTGTCTATTGTGTGACACCTAAGCTCCAGTGGCTCTGGCTCCCTAAACTAATGGATGTCAATGAAACTATGGTAAAAACAAACTATGGCAATTTGTTTATCATTAGGTTGAACTGATCAGCACTACATTTCACTGTCCGTGAAATTTACTATACATTCAGTTGCAAAAAATGGTCCACATTAGGGCAATCCATCCTATATTGTTATATACATTATTATTATTATTATTATTATTATTATTATTATTATTATTGTATTGCGTCATTTTATTTCCTGTATGAGGCAATAAATTAGCCCCTGTGCTTAATGAAATATCCATCGATCATCAATATATTTGAAAATATCCCTTAATCACGTTTGGCGGTCTTGATTTGAATAAATCGTTTAAGGACCACACATCAATATAATGATTGACGCGCGCGCGGGCCCGCTTCGAGTCTGAAATTTACATCACCGGTTCCACAATGGACGACCAACAACAGCGTTCTCTGGTTATACTCGATAAAACTATTTTTCAGCTTGGCAAGTCACTTAATAAATATGGAACGTCAATAAAATGTATACATATATGTATCACGGCATGGAACTTTGAATAACGTTAAACTTTCTACTAATTAGCTAATTCATGCTAATTGCAAAGATACACCATACACACGTGGGACAAAGCGACGGTTATTATTACAATTCTTAGTTATATTCCTCTCCATAAGTGTAAAATATTCTGACAAAATGCTCTATCTTGTTGTCATTGCAGCTGTACAAACTCGGAACCTGTCTCAAAAGAAGAAAGAGCTGAACAAGCTTATTGAAGGTACTGTATTCGCTCCTGTACTAGGGGAACCTATGAACGGTGCTCTACTGTCTACCAACTATGCTACGAACCACAATAGAAATGATAATGTTAATTTTTAAAAAGGAGAAAAAAATATCATGCAATAGGGCTGTGGCACGGTGGCATTTTGCTGGTAATGTAGAGGTATGTGTGTAAAGGAATGACACAGCCTCTATCATAAAAGCTGTTTATTCTTCAAGAGTCAAAACAGAATGAGAATGGACAATGGAACACCCTGTGCCTTAGCAGACAGTGCTGTGGGTGTGTCTCTGACACGTGTCACAGAGTGTCAAGTGTGCATAGAATTTCCCCTAGAAATGCGAACCGCTACAGTATCACGTAGCGGCGGCAGACATTGTGCTGGTATCACGTACAGTACGTATACGTATGGTTAAGCCGTGGTATATCTTACTACTTCACGTCCATTATGCGTCCATACAATGGACATAGTTATGCTGCCATCTGCTGGCGACTGATAGCATATTACCATGGATAAATCAATAATAGAAGACTTTTAAGGACAATGTTATGGAAATATCGCTCTCTGCCTGTTCGCCTGACCGCGATGCTGCCATAATGTTTGCCGCCACCAAGCCGTGACGTCATGTGCAACAACCCTATTAATTTAATTACAAATTAATTGGAAGAGTATCAGCATGACGGGCAAACATATTCCCTTTGCAAAACTTCACAGTTCACACTGTTGATTTAGAAACCAATGGACAACCACAGAATTATAAACGACAATTTGTACCTAAGCTGTTAATTTTCCTTCTAAAATCTGAATGATCATTAACCTGAAACGTTATTAATATTGACAAGGTATTTGGATGATAAATATCATAGACCTGGCAGTAAGGGCTTGAAAACGAAATTATTTTTGAAACGTTCCGTTCTGAACGGTACAGGCAGGTCTATGTTTAACGTTTTCGTTCTTGGAACCGTTCCGCCACCAAGATATCGGTCCTGAACCGGTTCGGAACGCAAAAATTCTGTTCGTTCTTAAAGTTCCTTATATTGTGCAATGTCACGTTTAGATATAGCTCATACAAAAAATATTTGGTGTACTTTCAAACTTCAGTGCAACTATTTTAACATGACAACCGTGTGTAAAAAAAAGGCCATTACATTCACTTCCTCGTCTGTGCCCCAGATGCTTGGGGCTTGATGACTGACAGTAAAAGTGGACTGAAATAGTCTCCCAGACATAGGATATGTTAAAATATATAGAGAACAGAAAAAAAACGTTTTTAACCGGTTTTGTGGATTTCATAATGTTCCGTTTCTGTTCCGGAACAGTTGAAGAAATCTTTTTTCGTTTCCGTTTCTGCTCCTCGCAAATTCCCACAAAATTCTGTTCGTTTCCGGTTTTCGTTTTCGTTCCTTGAACCGGTTCGAAGCCCTGATGGTGACTCACGCGGCACCTGACCCTTAGGGCGGACCGAGGTTTGGCTCGGACCCCAGGGGTTTGGGTCGCAGTAGCGCTGCCGACTCGCCGTGTCGCAGGCCCTCGCGGCCTTCGTCCGCTCAGATGCAGACGCCCGTCCCTTCACGGATGTGCCGGCGCTGCTGTACAGTGTTAGCCTGTGTTCATTTTTTCCTCAATTTCAAGTTAATTTTAATAGGAGTTCAACACTATGGAAAGAGTTCATTTAACACCAAATCTGATAAGAACCAAATGCACTCAGACACAGTGTTAAATTTAACTCTTTAAGTGTTGATTTAACACTGCAACATTTATTGTGTATACTTGCAGTGAACTAGTAGACACTATTATGTTACTTATAGGCTACAGAAATGTTAAAGTAGACACTATTATGTTAATTATGGGCTACAGAAATGTTAAAGTAGACGCTACTTAATTATATTTCACTATTTTGGATAATAACTAATTAGAAGCTGGTTTTAAACTTCATTTCACATGAATAATGCATTACAATGTATGTATGTATGTATGTATGTATGTATGTATGTGTATGTATCTAATGTATTTATGTGTATGTATCTAATGAATGTATTTTGAGTCATTTATTTGTTCAAACCTCAAACCACATTAAGAGTGTTAAAATAACTAAATATATAAATAGTAACTTGAATGTGATTACTGCTTAGGAAAAAGGAATGTGTTAGATTACTAGTTACTGAAAAAAGTCAAAGTAACTTATCTCTAGTCAAATGGCATATCCTCCTGAGATGGAAAGACTCCTAAGCTCCTTCTGTACAACTCTAGTTAGACGTCGTATCCTCCTGCGATGGAAAGACCCCTACGCTCCCCTGATCTCTTCCATTTTATTAACCTGGAGATGCTGAGGTTCTCAGTGCTTGGCTCACTTGTTCCATTTTATACCACCTGGAGACCCATCTTGGATGCTCCAAATATGGATAGCTATCTGCACACTGGCCCCAACATGCTCTTTTCTCTCCCTACCCCCTTTGTAAAAAAGGGATGGTTATTGGTCCTCACATATTTCTATCATCCACTGTTCTGGTGTGCTTTTGTAACACATAAATAATAAAGTTGCACCGGTATAAAGTCTATACATGTGACATGTCAACATATCAGGGCTACCCCAGTGCTTAATTTGAGGGGGAGCAAGGGGGAGCTAGCTCCCCCACCTATGACGGCCGCTGCCCCACCTCTGACGGCCGCTCCCCCGCCTCTGACATGCGCTCCCCCAGCTGATCTGGGGGAGCTACTCGTCCCCAGCGTTCCAGGACCTCCGGCTTGACAAATTAAGCACTGGGCTACCCCCTGTGTTCAGTAGCATTACTGCTTGTGCGAGGAAACTGTTTCTCAATCGAGAGGTCTTAGTGCGCAGGACTTGGTAGCGCCTTCTCGAGGCGAGAAGGGAGAAAAGGTGGCGTGCGGGTGGGTTCTGCTACGGTGTTTTTGGCCCGGTTCCTCACCCTGTCCTGGGAAAGGTCCGGCAAGGAGGGTAGGGTTTTTAAGTAGATGCAGCGCGCATGACGTCATCCTATTGCTTTCATCCTAGCCGGGTTGAAGCCTCCGACTGCGCGGTGCCATTGCTGAAAGTACCCGTATATCCGGAGACAAGGAGAGGTAGAGAGAGCTCTACGGTAAGTGAGAGAGAGACACCCCACACGCGACTCCTTCCGGTGATACTGTCCGCTAGGGGCGCCAACGGCAGAGTCGGAATGAATGGGATCCTATGAGAGCTGAAATGAAAAATATTAACGCCAAATCTGATGCGTTTGTGAAATTATGCCCCCCTCCCCTCACACGATGAACCGTTAAGTATACATTAAAACATCAATTAGAAACTTTAAATAGGTTAAAACAGGCTGCTAAGATTGGATGGAGTATTTGTATTGGAATTCCCATAGGGCTCGAATTTCCAGAGACAAGGCGCCCCACATACCAACCCAGAAGTAGGCACGGACATCAAGACGAACGCGGTGTCCATTTTTATATACTGTTTTTACAGTAATTGAAGTGAGGGGTTCAGTGTAGTCATGTGTGTTGTACGTTACAGCGTTCTCAAAAACAATCCTTCAAGGCACAGCGCCGGGTGGAAGGAGCAGAGGAAGACAGAGAAAGCGATGGGAAGATAACATCCAAGACGTGGAGACGTTGCAAGCGTGACACCACGCGAGTGGCAGAGGACAGAGAAAGATGGAGAGAGCTGGTTGTCTTCAGTGGCTCCCCAAGGGTCAGCCAAACTTACGAGATTGATGATGATGATGTCTTCACTCCCATTTGATGTGAAGATAAAAAGTTGTTCGTAAAAAACTAAAATGCCGATGAGCTTGTCATCCAGCGCTGAATTTATGGTTCAAAGTGCTCTGAGTCTTTGTCTGGAGCGGGCAACGAAGGCTGTCACTAATGTGTTTTAATTGAGGGGGAAGGTGTCGCTAATGTGTGTGATTAGTTAATTAATAATTTACCGGAGTGAAAGACGACGATAAAAGCCTTAATGACGCTTTTTTTTTTCAATGAAGACAGACCTTGATATCCATGTCAGCGGTCTGCCTGCCCGTGTGTCTGAATGAACGTACGATTCACTTTCACTAGGAATCCTAAAAGCATTTTCACTGCACATTGAAACTCGTGTGTTCTTCCATAGATGAGTTTGTCCCGCCGTCTGAAAAACACTTCTAGTCATTGTCTGTGTTGGGCAGGTTCACATTTAACATGAACGTGTTCAAATTCCAGTTCAGTCCTTGATGAATTTGTTCGTTCATCGTTCATAGGTCATCATTTTGAACTGTGGTGGCTCTCCAAAAATTAACTTTTTAGTTCTATTTTTGGTCTTTTGTTTTACATTGCTGTCAGCTGTAATTTGTCAACATTATTGACTGTGTACAAGCAGAACAAAAGGTGATATTTAGCTGTTTTAATGTGGGTTTAATGTGGGGGCTGGGTTAGATTTGCAGGAGGAATGTGTTATTTTTTTTACTTTATTGCTCTAAAGTCTTTTTAAATCTGACATGACCTAATTCTGAACTAAAATACAGCTCAGTTCAATAACCTTAAAAAAAAAT
>OMKY01223396.1:0-22867 GCA_900302395.1 Bregmaceros cantori
GCTTTATTCAGGATTGGCTAGAGAAAGTGTGAAGATGAAGGGGGGGTACCCATGATTCTGTATGCCCACACATATGGCATTTGTGTGCTTCGCAGTGTACTCACTCTTAACAGACTGAGCTACTGCGGCGCACAGAATTGTAGTAATTATTAACCTGAAACATTGTTGATATTGCAAACGTTGAACAACATATTCAACACATTTAAGCAGAGGAGTGACCAAACAAGGAAATGATTAATCACTGTCGATTAATCGATTGTCAAATTAGTTGCCGATTAATTCAATAATAGATTTTCATCGATTAATCGATTAATCAGTTGCAGCTCTATTTGTTGTTTGTTTGTTGTAATGTTTGTTTCAGGTTTTTTTTATAAAAAGTAATTCAAAAGAAATAACTTCCCAAATGGCTCCACGTTTTTTGTTCTTTATCTCACAGATTCGTCAAAGTGTTGAGGAAAAAAAAGTCTCTTTGTAATGGGACAATGCAGTTACAACATACACGCTGCAGCCGACATAAGAGTATAATTCAACTTGATTCGCCACGGCCGAATCGCGATTAATCTAAGAATCGTACATTTTCCCAACCTCTATAATTGATTATTAAAATAATGCTTGTTCGCAGCCCAAGTGTCTTTATTGTCAGTTACTTTTAATTAGTTTATAAATGTCAGCTCAGATAAAGTGTCCACACAGAGGAAATGATGAGTCTTGACCCAGGAATCTGTGTAGACGGTTCATTTATCAAGCTATACTGAACATTAGCCAGGTATCGGCTACCTACGCTAAGCTATGAGCTAAAGCACAGATTGTAGCAAATCAACATAATGGAGGCATGACTATATCAGTTATGTTTCAACAAGGGGGTAGTCGATAATCAGGAGTCTGATTACTTTTTCCAGGTAGGGTGGATTGCCATAAAATGGGCTACTGCCTAATGTGGGACACCTAAGCTCCAGAGGCTCTGGCTCCTCCATAAAATGAATATCAGTGGGGTCCGAGTTGGCCGAGTGGTTATGGACACCGCACCTAACGCGACTCCATTCATGTTAGTGGCGCTGCGTCTAAGTCGACTTGTCTGCAATGTCTACCCCCGATCTGTTCAACTCAGTTTCCGACTAATCCTAAAAAATAACTTAAAGAATGAATATCAGTGAAATTATGGCAAAAGCAAAATATGGTTATGTGTCTAACAATAAGTTCAACTGTTCAACACTACTTTTCATTGTTCCACCTGAGGCTACTGACTGTCCCATATTAGGAAGCTGAAAAAAAGGGCTAAATGTTGCATCACCGATAAGAGTTGAGAGCTCACCTTGCCAAAGCTGCCTTTACCCAGCACGGTGAGGAAGAGGAAGTCGTGCAGCTTGACATGGTCCATCTGCACCATTCTGGAGCGCTCGTCATCAGTGGGGGTGATGACCTTCTTCCCTGGACCCAGCTTGGCTTTCTGTCACCCCACCCGCCAAGGGACACACACACACACAATGACTTGGTGACAAAACAACCGAGGGAAACCTATGCATTTCTCACAACTACCGGCCACTGACGACTGCTTGACACTTAATGTGCATGTATGATTGTGTGTGTGTTTTAGGGCTGTCAATCTTCCCTCAAAATAGAAGTCGCAGTAGCTCAGTCTGTTGAGACAGTGGACATATACGCAAAGAGTTGTGAGATGACTTCCTCTCACAGACAGCTTTGCTGAATGTCTCATCCCGCTTCTTTGCAACTTTTCGGCTAATCCTGAATAAAACTGAAAATGGGACAAATGGGCTTGCCGAAAATACAAAAAAAAAAGAAATTCTGAATAAAATGAATAAAATAAGACATTTACAATATGTTCTATTTAATATGATATATTCTCCTATTATGTAAAACATATGTAGTTCCGCTGTTTTCCTCTACGATGTAGTCTAGTCACGTCCATGTTCAAATTGGTCATTGATAAACAAAAAAGACTGCAATTGAACACTGGTGTTCTTTTTCATACTTAACAAATTAGTAAACAATTAGCTAAACAATTCCTATCCGATGCTATATTCCAACATTTCCAGATTATATAATATACATGTGTCGTCTTTCCTCAAGGGACTCTAAAAATTTAATTGCATGCTTCCAATCTTCCCTTTTGACAGTGTTTGTCTGTACCTATGTACCAATTCACTTGTCTGCTCTATTACTACGGATCGTACTGACAGTCACCTGGAACTACTGAATGAACATAATTTCCTGTTTGGGTTCAACAAAGTACTGTGATTCTATGCTTCGAACTTAGCATCCCAGACACAATGATCAAACTTGATTTTTTAATAACATTAAAATAAATTAAAAAATTAAAAAAATCAACCTTTATTGGAATCTCGAAGTTTGTACAGACAACTATCATGTGTGTATATACACTGTATGTGCACCAGAGCTGACTGTTGGCATCATCAAATGATGTATTAAACTCGGCCTGACAACTATACCATATACTAAACGTTACGCTTGTTTGAACCTATAGGGCTGTTCTAAATAAATCTCATTTTGACAATTCAACATGTCATTAATATTATCTCCACACGAACACAATTACACACAGCCATGCGTGCATGTCAACATCCAAACGTTTGAGCTAGCAGCATGTGCAATGAGGACACCAAGTAATCTAGCAGGTTGTTAGGACATCAGCAAATGAGGCTGGTATATAACTTTGCAGGTTCCTGAGAGAGCAGTTATCACGTTGCCAAGACAATTGCCAAGGCATCAGCACACGTATAACGCATAAACCTCACAAACCTTCACCTCCATATCGTCCATGTCTCCTTGCTCCGGGTGTGGAAAAACATCGCAATACAATGTGTTTATTGTTTGCGTTGAGAAGTAATGGACTGCAACTAGGGCTGGGCGATTAATCAAGTTCCCTGATCGAGATTGCGATTCAAATTTAGCCGTATTGAATATATCGAGATAATCATGTAATGCACAATATTCTGCCACTCTGATTGTTTTACATAATGTTAAAAATGGTCCATACAGACTTCAATAAAATGTTTGCTGAATTCCATGCATTTTTTCCCCAGCATAGATATCAAGATCTATATCGTATATCGAGATACAGCAAACACCAATCGAGAACATTTTCTCAATATCGTCTAACTGCATGTAATCAAATTCTGGCGTAACTCAAACCAATAATGGTGAAAATCAAAAGATCTCCAGAATATATGGTCATATCAAGCGCTCCCAAATTGGCCAACAACAAAACTCTGCCTCGAAGGATTAGCAGAAGACAAAAGAAGCAGGCGTAGACAAGGCAAACAACAACATCTCCAAAAGCTCAGAACTCGACCTAGCGACCCTAAACAGAACAACATTAGATCGGTGCGTCTGGAGAAAGAGGACCCATGTTGGGGCACATTCAGCTATAAGCCTGGCATATGATATAAGGTTAATCAAGGTGCGTAACCACAGTCCAAGTTACAACCGTACATTAAATGAATGCTATCAACATTACAATAGCATTTGCTTGCTATAAGAGCAGCATAACATTCTGGTTATAAATGTGTGAAAACATATCAAGATTTAAATAGAGGTTATGCTTGGTAACTTGGTAACTTATCCTTGCAGCAGAACATTTTTCAATCAATTGCTGTAATAATGTAATATAGTCTAAACCCACCTTGATTTATCATACAATTTTAAAATCATTACAAGCTATTTATTTAATTGAATTTAATCTAGAAATATGTTTCATTTGAATAATTCTTGAAAACAATCTAAAGCCAATTTTGAAATTAGTAAAGATATGGGATAATTTATAGAAAGTAACCTTCCCAAGCCTGCATATGGGTGTGTGTGTGGGGGAGAGAGGGAGTCAGAGAGGGTGGGGAGTGTGACCCCTGTATCACAATACATTGCTACATAGGGTGGATTGTCCTAATCTGAACCACTGCCTAATGTGGGACACCTAAACTCCAGTAGCTCTGGCCCCTCTCTAAACTAATGAATGTCAGTGAAACTATGGTAAAAGCAAACTATGATAATATGTCTAGCATCAAGTTCAACTGTTCTAAACTACATTTAACTGTCCAACATTATCCAACTGACTGTCCCACATTAGGAAGCTGCAGAAAAATGGCCCACATTAGGGCAATCCCCCCTACTTGCCAATATCCACCCCTCCTCTAGAATGGTCAGTTGTTTTTCTTTCAAACAGCAACACTTCACTGAGCTGAAATGGGTGTTTTAAACTGCAGCAGTGCTTCACATTTCGACACAAGTAGTAAACACACACAAAAAGTCACACACTCAAGGCCAAATCCATGCCAAGTAAACTTGTGCATGCCGTCCCTCGCACACGGTGGGGTTAAAAACATCAACATTCCAACCATGGCCACCCCCCACATCATCAATTTTTAAATCAGTAGTTCTCAAACTTCTCAACAACTAGTTTGATTTGGCACCAGACACCAGCAATAAAATACAGCTATGACTTGCTTGACTGGGTGCCAACAATGAAAACCGTGAATGGTGGTGCTCTTAATAGGGAGCTATAGAAGATTATGATGATGTCTAGAACAGGGGTGTCAAAGTCATTTTCACCGCCATTACCAGACCGGTAATGGTGGCATAAAAACTTTGGTCCAAAATAGTACATAAAGCATATTCTGAAAATGTACACACAGCGTTTATTCATCCTTCATGTTTCTGCACGACTGTGTCTCCAATCCAGACAATTTGTTGCACAAACAAGCCATTTAAATTTGCTCCCAACTATGGTTTGGGCAATATATACCGAAATTCAACATAGCCCTTACACCACACTATTGAGAAACTGCTAGCTTCTTGCTTTGCCACCTATCGACGGGTTTACGTGCCAAAAACAGGCGGCTGACATTTTGAAAATACGACTTGAAGTTACTAACTCTGTGTGGTCACATGTTCTTCTGAACCAATGGGATGGCTGCATTCACTGCTACGTTTGTCAGAAATGAGTAAATGGAACGGGTTGCGCGAATCAAGCATTTGTGGGACACAGATCCGCACTAGAATATTTGGGTGTGGAATAGCACAGCACAAGTTACTACCCATGCTTATTTAAATAACGCAATAAGTGTGTGCTCTCTCGCTAAACAGACAAGTTCAAAAATAAGTCAGAACACAGCAACGTAACGCAGTTGGAAGTCATATTCATCTTAGAATTTTTACCGAAACTACCGCCGAAGTTGTCTATAGAAACCGTTTTGAACAAATGTCAGTTTGTTGTGTTTTAACAACAACAAAAACAAAAGGATTTTCCTAAACCGGACACTACAATATAAACAAATATAGTTTGTTACAAAGATGTCAGACCACTAGGAGTTTTATTGTGTCACCATGACAGCAGAATCGTTTGAGAAGTGTTTTTTGTCATTCCAATCATGTGTTGTGGGGGGGGTTAATGTGACTGGTTGGGCCGCACGTAATTACAGTCATCATCATCATCATCATCACCACTGCAACTTGGAAGCTGAAGGAAGCCATGACACCAGCCTGTCAAGCTGAGGCGGCGCGGAGCTGCGGTGTGACGCGCTCGCACGCACCTGATCCGTGTCGTCCACAAACTTGACAGCCTGCATTGAGGAGAAATGGGTCCGCCTTACAGCCTCAGACAGAACACTCCAGCCTTGCATAACTTAGGGACGCGCCTGTCCATCCGTATGAATGTATAGACTATCTATGTGCAGAACAAACTGTGTGTCTTGAATGTGTCTAGCAACGACTAGATATTTTGTTTTGGCTTATGACATGATATTATAAAATGCATGTAATCTTGTGCTGCCCAGTAGCTCAGTTGGTTAGGCAGAGCGCTGGAAATCATGCACGTCAGTGGTTCGAATCTCGCCACCGACGTATTTCCCGCATGTCTGCCCCCCCCCCCCAATCTTCACCTGTTTCCGCTAACCCTAATGAATAGAGCTTGGAAAAAACAGCCTGATTGGGCTGAAAAAAATGCATGTAATCTCACAACTACAACCAAACCACACTTTGCTAGCCTGGCAAGCCAGAGCCAACTAATCGTCCGTGCATCGCACACTAGAACAAACTTTGGGTCTGGTCTCGAGGGAATCAACAAATCGGATTATCGGGTGTGACAGCCGGCCAATCAGAGCCACTTTGAGGCGGTTCTCTTTGTGCAATGAAATATGGGCGGAGTTTGGTACGTTACGTGACCAAGAAACCTCGTCATCACTTGCTCAGCCTACTGTGCAGTGATTGGATAACTTAAGAATCCTCTCCCCCTCCATGATTTGCTTGACACCAGACCCAATGTTCGTTCTAGACGCGTGCGATGCGTGGACGATTAGTTGGTTCTAGCTTGCCAGGCTAACACTTACCATGTTTGCATCCCTCTGCCCTGGCTGAGTTTCCCCAAACTTTAGTTAGAAAAAGCCCCTCGGGAAACCCTTCCTACACCAATGATGATCTTTAATTTCCAGCCCCCGTTTTCAGAAGGCCCTGTACTGTACTAACAGTCAGTGCTTCTTTGAGCTAAAGAAGGTTATTGATAGAAGCTGATGTGTTTCCCCTAAACTTTTAGCCCCGAGTCAGAAGAAGGCTAAAATAATATATTAAGTTAGCATATTTCTGTTTCTTACTATCTCAAATGCTGTGCTATGCACCACTGAGACTGCAGAAGAGTTTGTGCAGCAGGGGATTAGGAAGAAGTTGAAAAGTTCCTGTCACAAAGAGGGGGCGGCAGGCAGCAGTGGAAGGGGATCTCCAGTCTCCCACCCACTCTGTAGGGAATGCACTTTCATTTGTTCCCCACCTCATTGTCCCGCCCCCGCAACAGTACGCACACAGCACCCCACCATTCAGTAAGACTTTCTGTTGAGATGGGCTACGCACCTGATAACCAAGGTACACACATCCAGGGTTGTAAAGTAATGGAATACATGTATTCACACTACAGAAAGTATTTGCTACTCGATTGCAGTCGTTGAGAATATGATGTTTTCGGTGCTTTGACCGTAGTGATCTTCAGACAGACGTTCGGTATTGTTACTCAGGTACTGTTCAGTTTATTAACTCCCTTCTTGGCGCGCATAACACACAACAACAACTGCATCTGGTTTAGTATACAACACATATTATCATTCATGTTACTATTATTATTATTCATATTACTATTATTATTCATACTGTTATCACAATAATATTCCAAACATTACATAGAATTACATTTCAATATGTGTAATCTAGATTAAAGTGACATTTTCTCGAGATAATACAAGACGAGATAATAAAACCTGTCTCCATCTGTCAGTTCTACGTTGCAAAAACAAAACAAAAAATATATACATTGTTCTGTATTTAGTTGTATTTACGACTAAATGTTACACTTGAATGTAATGTAAAAAATGTAATTTTTTAATGATATTAGGCAGTATTTGTGTTTTTGAATATTTTTAATCTTTAATATTTCTAATCTTTAACCAACATAAAGGAGTGCAAGGAACATTAATTGAAATATCAGTTTTTGTATTAAAAAAACGAGAACAAATAATTAGAAACGGACTATGTTGTGGGGGGAAGATACACCATTATGCATACGTCCCCGCGTGGAAAGACAGTCATCGGTATTCGCATTGCAATGAAATGCCTCCGCCTAGTGGCCAGATTGAATACTGCCTGTGTGCGTGTTGACGAGTGCCTTCTTTGCACATTGCATAGCGAAACTTGATGTAATGATAAACAAGACAGCGTGTGACATAACGAGTCTTGAATGAATTTCGAGGAAATAATTTGATGGTGGTTACATAAGAGCACGTGAAATCCAGACTAGTTCCTTAATTGCCAACTAAAATACATGAAGATATGCAGTGTTGTACCCGAACATGTTGAAAGAACGATAGTTCATGAATTCCTTCGTATTTTAGGCAAAAATGAACGTTCAATTATGCGTGATGAACATATAATTGTGAATGCACTCTTTTTTTAAGGTTATTGAACGGAGCAGTATTTTTGTTCCGAATTTGATCAGATCAGATTTCAAGACTTCCAAGTGAAAACACAGCAATAAGGCAAAAAACACAATCCAAACTTCCCCGTTTCTATCCAAATTAAAACAGTTAAATATTGTCTTTGGTTCTGCTTGTACACTGTCAATAATGTTGACAACAGCAAAGTTAAAAAAAAAAAAAAGAAATCTAACAAGGAACTAAAACGTTCATTTTGGGGAACCACGTGTTCATAGTTCAAAATGATGACTTTCATGATAAGTTCATGTTGAAAAACGTGTCATGCATGCCCGACACTGCATATAAGTATGTACATGGATGGATGAACATGCACTGGTTTTTACCATTAATATCTTATCCATATCGCATCGCAACAAAGATATTGAATGACTTGAATTGCAGATGGCTGTAATGTCAATGTCAATTTCATAGCTATGGACTCTGGACCAGTTTATCTAATCATGTGAATGAAGAAAATTGTGATGTCTTTTTTTTATATATATACACCTAGGCACATTTTTAATTCCACACACACACACACCCCGTTGTTCGCCTCTATTCAGCTAATCCTGAAAAATGATCCGAATGGACCACAAAACATTAAAAAAAAATCTTATACAGCTCCTCACAGGAGCAGAGGTCATCTAGACGCCACAGACAACCAGGCTGCTAATTTAGAAGCAAAGCACAGTGAGCAAGCGGTTCACAGGACCGTGAGTCTTCCAACAACAGTGCCGATGGCTAAGCCACAGATTCCGATCGCTCAAACACTCACAATAAACACATCCCACATATATAGATGTGACTTTCACTGTTTATACTGCGGCCACACAAATTAGGCGTTATGCAACCAACATCCTGTCTCCCAGATGCAGAGAGGGCAAAAGTACGCAAATGTCTTTCTTGAGAAAGCGTAAAATACATTTGTGAAAAAACAATTTGATAAAGACTAGACAAAGACAAAGTACTGATCCAAATGTCTACTCGAGTAGAGTAAGAAGTAGAGGCTTAGAAACATGCTCAAAAATTATTTTTGAAAGTTAAAAGTACAAGCTGTAAAATGTACTCAAAAGCATTTTTGAAAGTATAAAGTACAAAGTAAAAAAATAAATGTGTAATATAAAATGCACTATTTCAATGGTAGTTTTACAATGTTTGAATATTTTAATAAATTGCTAAAAACCTGGCCTAACTTATAACTCATAAATCCCACTGCCGAACATTGAAATTGACATCTGAAACATTCTCAAATCATGCTCATAGGCCCAACTCTTAATAAAAACGCAACAAAGTAACAAGCCTGTTTTGGGAAAAGTACTGATATTTTTGTTAAAAATCTACTGAGTAGAAGTAAAAAGTAATCAGAGAAAAAAGTACTTCTAAAAGTACAGATATTTGAAAATTCTACTCAAGTACAGTACTTAAGTATTTGTACTTCGTTACGTGCCATCTCTGCCCATATGGGGTGACTGGATGGATGTATGGACGTCGGCAGCATGGTAATATGATCTATATATGTAACGTCAAAATGTATGGGGAATTGTTTCATGTATATATGTATATCCACCTAAAGGAACTCGTCACCCCCAAATCCACTCCAAATTCAATCCACTCCACCGACACTTATCTCTTGGCCATCCCCAAGGCCAACCTCTGCACCATGGGGGACTGGGCGTTCGCCTGTACAGGCCCCAGGCTTTGGAACTCAATTCCTCTTCACCTGCACTCATCCCACTCCACTGACAGCCTTAAAAAATAACTCAAGACCTACATATTTAGCAAAGCTTTCACTCCAGAGCCATTACTTTTTAAATTAAAGTGCGTTATAAATTACATTTATTATTATTATTGTTACTACTACTACGACTACGACTACTACTACTACTAATAATAATAATAATAAATCACATTATATTAAAGAGATAAAGAAATGTAGGGAGATCATTAAGCCCCTATTACAAAACATAACCCATATTGTGTCCTTCATAACATTCCACCGAATATCCTTCACAATTAACTTTATTTCACAACATTGCACTGCACCACCTGCAGCAGTGACTGAATTTGTCTCACCTCAAACTTGAGTCGGAGTTCTTCATTGCCATCGTCCTCCTCTGAGATAGGAACGTTGTAGTACTCTCCCTCCTCCTGAGCCAGCATCTTAAACCTGGAACACGTGCAGGTACAATTCAAACATGCATTCAGTGGGACTGGCTTTGAGGCGCAGTCGGTCTGGCTGGTGCACCCAGGCCCGTTCAGCCTCTGGCTCACCCCCAATTTCCATTGCGACATGGCAGCGACACCGGACGACAATGAAATCAAGTGTATTGTAGTCAACGGAGGGTGACTACAATACGATGCCGTTTGTCCTAGCGAACCTGACACCCAATTTTGACCATTTAAAACGTTTTGGTAAGCTAAAAATCCGTACCTTCGAGCTGTTTTTATTTTTTTGTTTTAATTTGAGCTCACTTTTATTAATATTTGGATAATGAGCAAAACACGCGCTTTCTATCTCACTCACTCTATCTCTCACACATGCGCACACATACACACACGTCCGGGCGTGCGCACGCACACACACACGCCCACACTCACACACACACTTTATGTGTCCCAACTATCACGTCAACTGTGGTCTCGCGTGAATCCGAAGGCAGCAACCGCGGCGATAGAGAACGACACGCCTGGCAATGGAAACAGCATGCTGTGGTGTCGCTGGTCGCTGCCCGCTCGCAATGGAAATCCACCGTTAGCCTCACAGCGCACGCAGGGTGTTGTTGCGTGGTGTTTCCTTGAAACACCAAATGACCAGCCTTGGGCCATCATCCTCTCCAGTCCCTGAACACATCATAACGAAGTGTATGAGGTCCAGATAAAGGTGGTTCCATAACGTGTTTGACCTTTGAACATGCTTGCGAGTGTTAACAGTATGAACCTTGAAGATTTAATTTGAAAGGAGCCTCTTTTTCTCACAGAGGTCACAGTGACAATTGGGCGAAATACGCTTGACGTAGTCTTGACATTGGCGTTGTGTCTTGTAAATGCAGAGGCAGATGGAAGGAATCATTTGAAGGGAAATTCTGCATATTAACCAAACTTTCTGTCTGCATAATAAAATGCTGTCTGTCTGTCTGAATACAAATGTGATGATGATACATGACCAAAGGATGCACAAAATCAAATGCAGTGATTGTTAGTTGCTTCTATCTTCACTCAATAGCTACAAAGTACTGTTGCACGCTAACCGGGCGAACCAGAACCAACGAATCTTCCAAGTATCGCACGCAGCTAGACGGTACAATGGGTCTGGGCAAATCAGGCAGACGTCGCCCGTGTACAGGCTGATCGAATCGAGAAGTGGGTGGAGTTTGGTATGGGCAACGCAAAACATGGGCGGAGTTTGGTTGTCACGCCTCCACGCCGCTTGTCCCACCCACTGCGCTGTGACTGAATAAATCGATTTGATTGAATTTTTTGATACATTTTTCTACGTCCTAAGTTAAAACTGGATGGTGGAGGTTAGGGCCAAGATAGTGGGTTCATATCATTCTATTTTTATCTTTAGTTGCGCGCCAGTGTGAGTACCGTGATGGAGTGACAAGATAGGTATGTGGCGACTCAACTAAGAACAGGGAAGAGCATACTTCAGTATGGCTTTTTTCTTTAATTGCTAAAATAAAAAAGTGAACATGTGTGAATATCCAACAACAGAAGTTGGGATTACCAGCCACCGATGGGTGCCTTCATCAGTTCGGAGACCCCGAAGGACATGGACCCCATGAAGTCATTCCTCGTGGTCCGGTCCCAGTCCCACACCTCCACTGAGAGTCGTCGGTCCTTGTCACTTGGTTTCAGCTTGCTACAAAGCACAGAACACATCGTTAGAATTACAGCTGACATTACTCCGTTAATAGATGCAAAAGTAGAACGCGCCCCCCCGGATCATAGGTCGAGCAGTGCCGCGGGTTCTAATCCCTCTGCAGCTTTTGCTGGAGACATTGTTTTCTGCAATGTCTCCCCTTGACTTGTGATCCCAGTTTCCGATTGAATCACTATCTCTTTGAATAAAATAATTTAAAAAAAAACAAAAGATCAAAAAATAACTTTGAGAATAGATGAAAAAGTTGCCAAAAAATGTTTAAAGTTTTTGTCCGAGGTAAAATGATTTACTCTTTTGTAACATCTAACAAAAGTCATAAGTCGTGTTTTCCACAAGGGGGCAGTCTAATCATGTCCATGTTCAATTTTTTTCAACAAAAAAACAATTATGTTCACACTTTACATATCACTGCAATGTTTCTGTAAACAATTGATCCTTTTTATGTTTCTGGATAGTCAACATTTTAAATGGTTTGCTTAATAAAAACATTTTTTCTCAAGAGACTCAATTGGAAGTTAGGCAGTCAATGTAGATTGGCCAAAAAAGGGCCCTCTTTGCAGCTTAATGTGAGACAGTGAAATGTAGTGTTGAACAGTTAAAGTTAATGTTAGACACATTACCATAGTTTGCTTTTACCACAGTTTCACTGACATTCATTAGTTTAGGGAGGAGCCAGAGCCACTGGAACTTAGGTATCCCACATTAGGCAGTGGCCAACTTTAGGGCCATCCATTCTATTCTGTAAGGAATACCACAAAATAAAACTTTAATACAATTATTATAGAATAAACGCAAAAGCATGAACTTAACTAAGGGGGGCCTAGAAATGTACTATGTAAGGTATAAACAAAATACAAGTGAAATTATTCATCGTAATTGTGCAGCCTTGCAACTGTGAAAAGCATTGAAATGCCAACATGGTACTGACAAGCTAAAGGTTTCGTTCCAGGTGGGGTTGAGGGAGGAGCGTATGGTCTTGGTCTTTTGTTTGGTCTCATTCTTGGGGTCCGGGATGAGCTTCAGCTTGACGTAAGGGTCCGACAGACCGTTGGGGTCCATGGGGATGAGGTTCTTGCCTTCGCTCACTGTGGGAGGAGAGGAGAGAGGGAGGACAGAGAGGGACAGGAGGAAGAGAAGAGACACACAGACACAAGGCTGTTAAACAAATCGTCCACGCATCGCCCGTATACGGGCTGATCAATAGAATTTTTCAAATCTAGACGGAGATTGGTATGGGCAACGCGAGAAGTGGGCGGAGTTTGGTTGTCACGCCTCCACGCCGCTTGTCTCACCTACTACTCAACTACTTTTGACGTGATTGTCACTTTTTTGACACGTTTTTCAACCCTCATTTTACTAGCACCAATGATTGTTCCAAATCGTTGGTTCTGGCTCGCCAGGCTAAAAGAAAGAGGTATCATAGAAAACATTAGGTTGCCATTGCTGGTGACTTAAATTTTTTTTAAAAAGATCAATGATTAATGGTGAAAACTAGTCTACAAAAAAAAAAATACTTAACTTAACTACAACCGTCTTACCCCGATTAATCATTTCAACACCTATAATATACTACTAGAGCTACTGCTTCAGTTAACAACTGCTTTTCAATAGCATTACAAACAACATACACAAGTAGAGGTATGCAGTTGGTGCGGATTGCTAAAGGGGTATCTCCCGAAATGCAATAGAAGCATTTTCTTCTTCTTTTGTTGTTCAACGGCGATCAACTTTTCTTCTTTTGTTATTTTGGATGTGCAGGTCAAAATGCTATTGTAGAGCCATGCTTGATGTGATGTCATATTACATTCTACCGCTCGGTGGTAGTGACCCTATATCATAAAGGATTTTATAGAGTGATATGCCATAAAGGATTTGCCACGGACACGGAGTAGCCTGAGCTGGCGGCGGTCATTGCAAAACCAGTAAATCCTCTGCGCATTCCGGGGGAAATTATTAATATACCTTTTATTGACCCAAGAGACGGTCAATAGTTGTGAGTACCGAATCCTATACTTTTAGCAGTGGTAAGCACTTGACAAAGAGATAAATTCATGGGAAATGAAACACTACCAAAAGTTATTATTTCTCACAGTTAACATATTAAAAAGGGATACATGATTCACAAGCACACACACATTCTGATTTTGCTGTTTAGTCCATCTGCGTTCCCGAAAGATCCCCTACCAGGCAACAGATCTCACAAACCACTGGGGCTTGAACTTCATTAAGCCCCCTGGTCCCGGAAAACCTCCTTCGTTGCCTCATTCCTGGCAGTCTCCATGAATTCCTCCACAGTTCACAGCCCACAAAATAATCCTTAGTATTGATTCATTCTGGGGGTTTCAAAATTCAGTTAATGCATTATTTGATTAATCATTCATTACAGGATTAATCAATTAATCTTTAACTTTTTTAGACTTTCACTGCTAGATAAAATGGTGCGGTGCCAAGCAAGGCACAACTTTTAACCTGAATGACAAGATACATTACAAGCTAGCAACTTCAAAAATTAAAGTGGTTATACTGTTAATGATATTATGGGTTTTCACTAAATGGAAGAGATTCTTCCTAATTGGTGCAGCCTGCACATGTGGATCAAATTATCAGTTAAATATTTGGTGAGAAATCATGATAATTGATTATCGATTGATCATTGACTTTCCTAGTTCCTTTCCGTTTTTTTTAAACCTGCGATAGCTGCCTAAAACGACCAGCATAATAAATATTTCAGGCTCACCAGCGGCACAACGATTCTGTTCAGCAGATATTATATATTCTATTATCATATTCCCAGGGTGTCAAATTTCTCCTGTGAAGGTAGACGATAAGCATGCCGAATAGCCAGGCCTGGGGCTCAACGGTTGAGAACCGCTGCATTAGAGAATTGATGACAATTGATTTCAGTCATTGATCTGCCTCGCAGCCCAGTTAATATGCAAACCAACGCGGCTGATTAAAAGAAAGCATATCTGGTAATCACCCTCACCATCCTTGGCTTCCCATTATTCACAGCCTCAACAACATCATTCACACAGCAGCACGGTGCTCTAATGTTTGCACACTTCCGCTCTAGCTGAGAATAACTCCTTTCCACGACATTATTCCACTTTATGTGACAGTAATTACAGTAATGCCTCATTGTGTTCACCTCATTCAACCCTCCCAGCGTTACAGCACGACTACTGTGAATTAGACCCCCGGGGCAAGGAAACCAAGTGTAAATGCACTGTTTAAACTAGATACATTCGGGGTCCGAGTTGGCCGAGTGGTTGTGGACACCGCACCCAACGCGAACCCATTCATGTTAGTGGTGCTGCGTCTGCCGCAGCGTCCGCAGTGTCGCGAGTTCGACTACGCTCGTTGACTTGTCTGCAATGTCTACCCCCGATCTCTTCAACCCAGTTTCTGACTAATCCTATCCAATGTAAAAGATGGAAAAACGGCGCTGACGTCGGAAAAAATAACTTAAAAAACAAAAACAAAAAAATAGATACAATCGCTCGCTGATTGGACAACTATTCAACCAATAAGGCAGCGGGACAGAGAGAGAAAGTATGGATAACTTTCACAAGTTGTGTCAGTGTGTGAAGACGTCAGGTCAGGTAGGCTAAACTGTTGTAATTCGTGCAGGCAACTTCCTTATGTGGTTCAGTCAGTTGCATAATGTTTTACAGTAAATTACGTGTTGAACAGTTGAACTTAATGTTAGACATATTGCCATAGTTTGCTTTTACTATAGTTTCACTGACATTCATTAGGTTAGGGAGGAGCCAGAGCCACTAGAGCATAGGTGTCCCACATTAGGGCCATTCACCACCCCCCACCCCGCAGGTGGTGGTAGTTGCAGGTAGTTGCATTGGTGTGCACTGGCCATAACAAATGCGGACCTAAACATTGTAATGGGGTATGGGATAATATAGTGTCTAAGTGCTAGGCCCTGGTATAAACCCTGGTATAAACCGCCAAGCGAATTATTATGTTATCAAATTATCAAAAAGACACAATATTGATAATTCGCCACAAGGCAGTCGAGGCTGCTGGGAATTGACGTTTACTTTTATGAGTAATGAATAATTACATTATGTTTTCAAAGTAGTTGTATAGTGATGCCATATGTCTGGGCGGAATAGGTTGACATAAACAATTGACATAAATGTCTTGTGACAAGGAGGGTGTAACGATTCCTCCTACGCGCTTATTATTGCGCATGCTTGATTTTTATGGAAAGCCAATCGCAGAGGAAAGGTCAAGTTAATATTTATCTTGTCTGCGCCAAACTCAACAAATGGCTGCCGGCTGTGTTTATAGGCAGAGCTCCAACCCATCGCCATTGAACAATACTGAAAGAAGAGTGCAAGACAGGCCAAGGCAGCATCCACAGGCACCGATTATATGTTATACAGCTATACGTTCAAAACAATTTTATGAGAATATAAGGAGAATGCATTGCATTACAAGTTACGACCAATAGGAAAGATGTTTAAGTGTTTAATGGATAACATAATGTGCAAACATACAACATATACAAACATATAGATATAAACATAGAACAGTGTAAGGGAAATAGCAATAAAAACATCTAGCCTGGCCAAACACAGAGACACACATTGACAAACACATACACTGGCCAATCCCAGAGACCATATTGACAAACACATAGCCAGGCCAAACTTGACCAAAAGCTCACTGTAGTCCAGCCAGCTTGTGGCTACAGGCTGCCATACAGATATGTGAATATTTCATCTCGTCCTCAACGAAGCACATATTTCTGGTAATCATAATTACCCATTTATATGGTTTATTTTAATCAATCTACTTTCAATATAGTATACTATACAGTGTAATTATGCAACATCATAATTGTTGCATAAACATGACTTACGACTTTTGCAACGTCACAATTAGGCACGAACGACGCTGCTCCTCCTGCTCTTCCGACTCCAGGCGGAGCTGGAGACACGCGGCGTTGTTTACGTGTGCGCACGCGTGTACACTTGCCCGTGGTCCGCTGGATGCCTCGGCGTGCATTCCCGTATACGGGTCTTCCCGTACAGCGGAGAATGCACACACGCACACAGACACAGGCGAAGCTTCATATACACGCAGGTGCGCACACACATACCCAATTTCTACCACCTATCTACCTTTTCTGTCCATGTTTAAATGAAGGTGCGTATCAACAGTGCACACTTGGCGCAAGTGTCAACCTTCGGTCGTGTCCAAAAACGCTGAGATGCGAGCGCATGATGCGCACACTCCAGTGAGCGGTCATAGCGGACTCGAACACAAGTGATGTAATCCCTCGATCTTAATTGTCTGAATGCCTCTCATAACATACAACAATAAAATAAAATGAAAAATCTCACTGCAGATAAAAAACATGGGATCTCAAAATCACATTGAGGATGAATATTCTAATTTGTACAGTTACATATAATTAATCTATGCAATGTGAACACCAAACTAAAACGCTCCCATAACTAGACCATCACTATCACCACTGGTGCCCTGGGCTAGCACGGCTCCTCTCTTCCATACCCACAACAAGAACTCCCTTGGAAACTCAGACAGGCCACAAAAAAACACAGTCAGTAAACAGCAAGCACACACAAGGAATCACAAATCAGCAAGTTCAATACCAACGTCCAAAGCGGGCACTCGAGGAATCGAGTGCTCGTGCACACCCCACTTTAGTTCAAATAAGTTAAAAACGTAATCCTGTTGATAGTGGATGGGCCAGTGTGCGAGGACGGACGGTGATTATGTAACAGCGGAAATGGAATCCAGATGGTAGCTTGGCTGTTAAAAGTGTTCCCCTGGGCCCTGCAACCAGGGCTTGATGTTGGACCTCTAAACAATGCCTATTGTATACCCCGCTGAGCCGTTCAGGCCATGGACAGGCCTTGAATGCTGCTGCTGCCTGTGTGAGTTCAAATGACTTCAAAGTTCAAACCATGCCAATGTTAAAGCAGCTCTCAGTAAGATTGTCTAGAAACCTAGAGGTATGCAGTTGGTGCTGACAGCTAAAGGGATATCCCCGAAACACGATGGAAGCCGCAAAACCAAGAGATGCTGTAGCCATGTAGGAAGTGTGACATCACCAGGGCATGGTGCAGCCTGTTTTTGTCTAAGAATTGGAAGGTGCTGTTCCGGTCCAAATTCCCCTACGGACGAATAATAATAATCTTGAATCTTGACATATCTCTTGATCTACCTCTTATGGAACGTTGGCATATAAGAGTTTGTGTGTTTTCACACAAAGGAATAAGTTAGCCATCTTGAAATATTTTATGCTTCATATGAAATTAAATATATATATGCATTATCTTAAAACCAAAAATCCATCCTCAGAAGTTATGGACCAAACAAAAAATTGACCATCTTGAATTCAGACATCTTGCAATTGTTGCCCTCCAGAATCTCATCAATTTGAAAATAGCAGTTGGGCTAGGTATTAGGGTAGGGGTTGGGGTTAAGGTAGGGGTTAGGGTTAGACTTGGGGTTAACACGTAATCTACGGTGACAAAATGATGACGAAACAGTGTTTATCCTATACACAGTATACACACTATGCAATACATCATTGCTTGTAGTTTACTAGTAGGCCACTTGAAAGATTAGTTCACTCACTGAAGTCATGTGGAGATTGAATGTAGGCACCAATATTATAAATCCAGATATCCAGAATTTTCAGATTTTTTTCAACAGGGACAATGCACTTTGATCAACATATCAATAACATGTAAATGAGCCAGAGTTAGCCAAAGGCTAGATATCAAGACCGATTAGTATTTTGCCAGTGGTGTCCAAGGTGGCTGAGAAGTCGGTTTGCTAAACAACTTACTGCTCCCTTAAACACTGATCACACTGATGATGTCATCAACTCATCTATTTGGCTTATCGTTATACCGAGGGGTCGAATGGCACATATATGACTTTTTCAGATCCAGTACAGAGGGAACTCCAGCAAAATAATGGAATTTCCACCGAGAATAAAGACATCTAATGCTTGTGCAGTAGGTGACGTAGAAACAGTGCAGGACTGGGATTGTGCTGCAACATCACAAAGGTACTGAAGTCCTTGTCATTGATGTGGTCCGTAAGAAAGTGAAGAAGAGGCTGTACTTCCTGCGTAATCTAAAGAACTTTAGGAGGTCATGGTCACCTTCTACACAGCAATCATCCAGTCCGTCTGTGCCTCTGCCCCTCCATTACGGTCTGGTACAGTCCCTGTTCGCAGCTGAGGAGGAGTCTCTATCTCTCTCTATCTCTCTATCTCTCCCCATCTCTCTCTATCGCTCTCTATCAACTTATCTCTGCCTTTCTCACTTGTCACCCTGTCAGGGTGATGGGTAAATGAAGGAAACAGAATAGTTTAAAGCGCTGCAAGGAAATAAATACCTCAGTAGTGACCTGCTGCAGTAGCTCAGTCCGTTGAGACAGTGCACTACAAAGCACACATATGTCATAAAGGTACGGAGGGCCGAAAGTTCACCCCATCGAGAGGTCTCCTCCTCTTTCTTCACCACTAATATATATATATATATATATATATATATATATATATATATATATATATATATATATATATATATATATATATATATATATATATATATATATATATGTCTGGCTGCTTACACCTTATACGTACTAACCAGCTGTGTTGGTCAAGTTCACTTTCGACATGAAGTAGTTCAAACTCCAGTTCAGTCCTTGTGAATTTGAATGAATTTGTTCATTTAACGTTCATCGGTCAAAATGTGTTTTTTTGCTTTATTGCTGTGTTTTCGGTCTTTTGAAATCTGATATGAACAAATTCTCAACTAAAATACAGCTCCGTTCAATAACCTGAAAAAAGAGCGTTCACAATTTTACGTTCATCAAACATAAATGAACCTAAAATACGAAGGAGTTCATGAACTATGGTTCTTTGAAAATGTTCAGGTACAACCAGGGCTTTGAACCAATATTTTTCCTAATCTGTTCGTTCCGAACAGAAACAGAATCATAACGTTTCCAGTTATGAGTTCCACCCATAAATTGTTGTTCCCAAACCGGCTAGACCCAAAAAATATTGTTCCCGGAGCGGTTCATTTCGTTCCTCATCAGCTTGGCACAAGTAGTGCCAAATGGTGTTTCAATTTAAGTCGACACTCGCCGTGGACACGGCAGAGGCTGGCGGACCAGCGGACACTGGACAACCGTGCCGTACGGGGGGGTCAGGGGGCTGGGAAGGTGCATGGCAGTGTTTCAACAAACACTTTTAGGAACAAACTAAAACCTGTATTAACCGGCTACCATTATTTTCAAATAAGAGTTCCTGTTCCAGAACATAAGAAATAATAACGTATCTGGTTTTGTTTCTGTTCAAGTTCCTGGTTTTCGTTTTTGTTCCTTGAACTGGTTCTAAGCCCTGGGTAGAACTCTGCTAACCAGCCGGGACCTTTGGCCATGTGCAGAGAAACGGTGAGAAAACAAACCAAAACGATGCACTTCCCAAACATTGATTCCTCAGTGGGGGGCTACCGACCACCCAAGAACACCCGTCTCCTGAAGCTGTCAGCGCTGTCCTGACCACACAGATATGACTTTGTGAATGGTTGTTTCATTAAAACCCAAACTGGCTGCAGGGGGCGTGTGTCGAAAAATAATAATTTGATTGACACGTCCATCCGTCCTGCCACCAATTCCCCCGACTGGCTCGCTCACTGCTCAGCCTGAATAGAGAACTTTCAGCCGCGCTGGAACGACGCGCGCCCCGCGGCACAATCCACATTTTCCACATTTTAATTTAGCTTCAAACTTAAGGTCAACGTTTTTTTTTGTGTGAGAGACAGATCAATGCAAGACCTGGAGCTGTCCAGCTGTCATTCTATTTGGCTATTTTGTTGTCTGGGTTTGTGGTGTGGTGCGCGTGTGTGCGTGGATCCATCAGAAGAAATGATCGATTGAAAACCCCGGGTGCCCTCGAGAATGTCTGCTGCTAAACACAGCATCAGGAGAAGTAATACATGGTAGGCTGGAGAGGTGAGCGTTATTTTTGAAGAGGGTTTTTTTTACCTCAAGCGAACCTTTCACTGCCTTATCACTGAGTGATTGTTAAACACAGCGAGTGGTTATTGAAGAACGTTATTTTGAACAAAAAATAACCAGATATCATTAGACTATATTGTATACTATATTACTATGATACCCATTTTAAGTAGGTGAGTCAGAAGGAAACATATACACACACACATATATACACACACATATATATATACACACATATATATATATGCTGTAAAATAAAGATTTTACAGAACAATAATTTTTCCGCCACGGTGGCGTCACGATTGCGTCATATGTGTGAGTTGCTCGGGGCGCGGTTATAGATTTTGGTTTGCAATCCATAAACACACGGGGAGGGAAGTTCTCGAATGTTCTAGATGCGATTACACCAATGTCTGTTTGCCAGCTAACCGAGTACTAAAATGTAATGTGTATTTGGTTGGTTTTCAATTATTTTATTCAGGGTGTTTTTTTAAATAACAGGCTTTATGATGTGCTCAACAGCTGACATTTATAGCAAGTAGTCAGAAAATAATCGCTTCCCTACCAAGCCTGGTGAGCCAGAACGAACGCATCGTCCACGCATCGCACATCGTTATACACTTGCATTGGGTCTGGGAAAAACCAGGGTCGGAAAACGTAAAAAAACAAAAAAAACAACGCAGCGTAGAAGCGTGACAACCAAACTCCGCCCACGTCTCGCATAGCCCGTACAAATCCCCCCCGACGTCCGCGCTGATTGGACGATCAATTCCGTACCGACGGCGAGCCTGATTCCCAGACCCAATGCACGCGCCTAGTGATGTTCGTGACGATAAGAATTATGAAACTCTGTGGACAATTATATAAGGCCTTTTGCCTAAACGCAAAAGGCCTCAACTCTTTTACATGCTTTTGCCTTAACGGTTTTTAACTTCCCAAATTCTGTCTCTTTCTCTCTCTCTCTCTCTCTCTTTCTCTCTCTCTCTCTCTCTCTCAGTCTCTCTTTCTCTCTCTCAGTCTCTCTCTCTATGTCTCCCCCTGTCTCTCTCTCTCTTTCTCTCTCTTTCTTTCTCTGTCTCTCCCCCGTCTCTCTCTCTCTCTCTCTCTCTCTCTCTCTCTCTCTCTCTCTCTGTCTCTCCTCTCTCTCTCTCCCTCTCTCCCTCCCTCTCTCTTTCTCTCTCTGGGGTAATTTGTCGCCAGTGTGTATAACCATGCATCTCCAGTGTTCCACTTCTGTTTATTTTTTTCTCCTTCTTTGCGTTCTATTAATTTGTTTTTTTGTCTTTATGTGTTAACATTATTTATGGCCTGCGCGTGTATTAGCGCCATTACCCTCAACAGATCGCTAGCGTGACTTTGCCACCGAGCGCTTTGTGTGTGCGACGCGCGTCGACGCGGCGTTACCAGGTCAAGGTGGTTGTTCCGTCTCTGTGGAAGTAGTGTTTCATTGTGTGTGTGTGTGTTAGCCTGGCAGGACAAACCAAACGACCGCGCATCGCTTGAACGTGCGTTTGGGTCTGGAGTCGAAGGGATTGAAAAGGGGTGTGGCCTGTGGTTGGGGGATCGTTAGTTTTACATTTTACATCAAAGTTATCCAATCGCTGGGGGGCGCGCGGTGGCCGAGCCGTTAGAGAGCGCGTCCCCCCGACCATAGTTCGAGCAGCACCGCAGGTTCGAATCCCCAGTCCAGCATTTCTGCAATGTCTTCCCCCAGCTCTTCATCCCATGTTGCGTCCTTCGTTCTCCGCCGACTAGATGCAAGGTTTAAGCTGGTATTTGTAAAAGATAAACTTTCTGGTTATCACATCATTTATGTATTATTATCAACTGCAGTACGTCACAAAACTATTTTATTTTGATGTCTCTGAAAGCCACGGACCAAATGAATGCATTATTTGCTGTGTAGCCTTTCGATCCGCAGCCATTAATCAGTAAATGCCTGGAAGAGAGAGTCTCCTCCTCT
>OMKY01223410.1:6552-20713 GCA_900302395.1 Bregmaceros cantori
GTTTCCTTTTTTTCCTTTCAATGTTTGCAAAATTTCAAACTGGAACATGTCCTGCAATCCTTTTTGGATATTTTTTATTTAATGTTTATTGGACACAATGCAGAGATTCATCTATTATTTCACAAACCCCGCATTACCATATCCTGAACACATTTAACACAAAACTACTATATACTAATGAAAATATATATATAAATGTTGGATATACTTGTCTGTGCAGACAGAGCTGGGGAGGGCCAAGACCCAGTTGAAGTCCATGCTTATGATGAACTTGGAGTCCAGACCAGTGATCTTTGAGGACGTTGGTCGACAAGTCCTGGCTACCAGCAAGAGGAAGCTGCCTCACCAGCTATGCGACCTCATCAGTCAGTGACGCACACATCTCACCTTACGATGAGTGCCAGCTGGTGTGACTGAATACACCATCCAAATTGTACAATACTTGCATTGCAATGCTGATAGTCTTTATATGCCCTCAAGCGATGGATGACGAATCAGATTCATAGATAACATAGAAATAAATACTCCTGACGTCACTCATACCAATAATGGCAAGAATCAAAAGCAGTTTGCTGAAACTATGGCCATATGAAGTGCTCCCATCATTCTTTTTAACGTTCACTTAACCCTCAGGGTAGAGGTGGGCGATATGACGATATGTATTGTTTATATTGGGATAAAATCTTTTTTTAGAGCCATTATACACTTAATATAATTTAACATTTTAATACAATATTTTGCGTTGTTAATATGCAGTTTATAGTTAATAAAAAGACTGCTTGGTTTTGCGACATGACAACGCTTTACGTCACACGGTGCGGCAGCGCCGAAGAGATATATGGCTGCACGGAAGCCATATATGGTTTTGCGATACTTGCTTTACGCCAAAAACAAAGCTGTCCCCGCGCCCAATTCCAACGCAACGGTCTTCAACCACCTTAACCATGAAAAGGAATATGCCAGCCTACAGCCAATCAAAACAAAGCACAGTCAAACGGCAGAAAACAAATTCGGTACGCAATATGGCCATCTGAATATGTGAAGCAATCGTTGGCCCGAGGCACGCAGAGCGGACGTTGTGCATGTGCACGCCGCTGTTACAAACGGCTTGCGCTGTGAGGCTCCGCCGAGTCACCGACACTGCGTGAATTTATGTCCGCGTCCCAAGTAGAAGGAGATATATAAAAAGAGAGGAGGAAAAAATGTTCCCGCTGGCTGGCTCCGTGGTGTAGCGGTTAAAGAGAGACAGCCCCAGTCTTGTTGGTGTGGCTTAAGACCACAATGCACGGCACGCAGCGCCGTGCGATCAAAGTAATTATCATTACATTACAAACTCAAAGTAATTAGTATATCTGCAATTTTATATATAGGGTATAATTCCATAACGCATTTCATGTACAATTATTTTTTCCTCAAGTTATTTCTAACTTCTTAACAAATTAAGACAGAAGACAGAAATTGTGGAAACTGTGCAACCCGTTGCTGCAGCAAAATCACCCAGAAATTTAGACTAAGAGGTCGAACTTGAAATGACATATATGTTCTTTTTAGCAGCCTGGGGTCAAGAGTAAGTTATTTGTTGTTGACACTTTTAGGAAAAGGTGCTTTTCAAGAACAAGTTGTATGTTCCAAAATGTCTTTGTTTTACTGTCCCTAGCTAATGCCAGCCCTGAACGGATGATGCTTCTAATGATACTTCTAATAATTACGTGTCAGTTCCTTCCACAACACATCTTCAATAGGGTTACAACTTCTCAGAAATATAAATAAAGTCCAAGTTTTAGATTTAATCCTGTCTTTATCTCTCTCAATAAAGAATGAAAAACGGTGCTTGAGCCCAAAAAATAACTTTGAGAAAAAATAAAAAGGACGTCCACGTGTACCACGTTGGGGCAAATATGTTTGTGGACGAAAAGTGCACTACGTGTCACTTTGTGGCAAAGAACAGAAGTGCGCACATAAATTCACACATACGTTTGTGTTTATTTTTTTACTGCACTTCTGGTTGATGCCTAACGGCACATATACCCGTATATTAAGGACAATGGGTTCAATAAGGGACATGCAGTTTAACTTTAATTTCCTCATTTCCCAAATCTTCAAACAGCAATGCAAATTGGCACTGAAAGGGTTAACAATAATTGTTTTTTTTATTTTATTATTATTTTTTTTGCAGGTGCAGTGAGGGCGGACGATGTGCGGCGCGTGGCCACCAAGATGCTGCGTAGCAAACCCGCTGTGGCGGCGCTCGGCGACCTGGCTGAGCTCCCGAACTACGAACACATTCAGACTGCGCTGGGCAGCAAGGACGGACGCCTGCCTCGCTCTTACCGGCTGTTCCGGTAGAATACAACGCGACCCTTGCCGTGTTCAACAGTGCAGCAGAACAGCTGGACACGCGGTGAACCCAGCTCCCTGCCTTTCCGGCAAACCCTCACTTCACTGGACCTAGATCGGGGGAAAAGACTGTATTTCCCTACCAGCTCCCAACAACAAACTCTTCTGAAAAAACGCATAGTCGTTCGCTGCAAACGCTGCTTCCTGGTGCAGAAAAGGCCTTTCAACCCTCACAGCTGAGCTGCTTGTTAAGCCCAGCAGAGGGCGAAGAAGGAAGCACGATGTGGGTTTCACCGCAACAACTGCCTGCTTGGAGTAGAATCCGCGCGACATGTAGGCTTGGGCAATATCCTTATTTTCATTTCACAATATCGTGATCGGATTACGATATTAACAGCAAAAAAATCTCAGTGGCCTGTGATGTATAGGTGCGTTGACCAGTAGGTGGCAGCAATTTAATCTGGCGCTGCCAAATCCCACATTTATTACTTTTATTAAACAATGTCCATTTGAAGACCTTATCATTTAAAATACACACGCCATTATGTGTTATGAATGTGATATTAAATATGAATTAGGTTTAAAGATCATACACTAGTGGTGGGCTGGTTAATTATATTACTACCAGTCCCAAGTCTCCCATACAGTCAGGTGCCTCCTCAGTCACTAGCATTAAAACTGACGAGGGGCGGCGCCATTCATCATACAGCATTTTGGTATTGCCCAAGCCTACTGTATCAATCAATTGTGTCTAAATGTATTGAAAATGTGGTCGTTGAGGTTTTAGTGTTAACCTGTCATAATCAGAACACATCATGTCATGTGCATTCATCGTATTAATCCTGGATGGCGTTACTGGATCTGTGTGCCAAACAAGTGTTTTAATAATGAAGTGTTTACAGGTTTTCTCCCCCTGATAAAATCATGAGTTTCAAAAACCTTAACCAGTGCTTTTGTAGCCGAAGTGGCAGTTTTTATGACGAAAGGCCTCATCTTGGATATCGTCTTAGCTGTAACGTGTGGTTTTGAGTCCTTTGAAAGTTGAGGTTTTCCCCTTCAGTCAAATTGTCCTTGGCACCAATGATGTTGGAAGCTATCTGATCAAAAACCACATAAGGCATAGCATTTGCTAAATTGACTTATGCCGAGTAATATTTTGGATTGAGATGTAAATTTACACCAGAAGGTGTGTATTAATACCTCATTGTCTCAATTTTTTTGCTACTTCAATAGCTACGTATTTGTCATCATGAATTATGTTCCTAAAATAGCAGGTTTCAGTATAACTTATTTGGTTTTGAAATGGCAGAGGTGAGGTTGAATGACGTTACAGAAAGACGTGAAGATGTTTGGGACGCAGCCTAATTGTACAATGATTCTGATTATGCAGTGTTGAAATCTTTTAATCAGTTTCAACTGTTTACTGTAAATGGCACTGGTCTAAGAGGCAGGCAGTCAAATGAATCTAAGTAGATCGAACACGGCCAGGTCAATGGCCTGCTTGTCTGTAAAAATCAGATATGGAAATGCGTGATTTTAACAGCCAAAGTGTAATCTTTGTAACGATTGACACATGTTATACACACTTTGGCACTGAAAGAATTAACTAGGGGTCTCAGAGTCCTTGTTTCAAATAAGGATGGGATTTTATAGCAACTGATAAATCTGAGAAATCTGTATAAAGTTGATTTTTGCACATTATTTTTAAATTACCTTCAGGAAAAAGCCTTTATAAATGTCAACATGGGTCACATGTATTTTAATCCATCATGTACTTTAAACTCATCCACCGTGGCTTTACAACCTATACAAAATATTGGAAGAAAGTGATGTTCACTTTCACTTATTTATACACGAGCTGAAAGGCACCGTGTGAGACTATTTCTATTCCTGTAAAGTTGTGTCATTTCTATGAACTAGCCATGTATGCACCCTGTGCAGTTTGGTGGCGGTTGGAATCCATCCAAACATGTGACTCTGCAGTATGCAGACATCAATATGGTAATTTCTAATGTTTTAGTACTAAAGCCCCCTGCATACTTCACTGTGGGGTGGGGACCAGCCCGTAGTTAGTGATCACGTGACCGCCGTCGCGGCGGTTTGGGTAGAAAGTGGTCATAGTTCCAGATCACAGCGGTGCCCCGCCTCACTCTTTTTTCTCTCCCTTGTCTCCTCTCGTCTCAAGCGATTCACGGGCCTGCTTGCAAAACAGGGACCGCCCACTCTCCGTCTTGACCAATCATAGCCGTGAGGTGAAGTCGGTTAGTAGAAACAAGGGCTATGGTCAGGATGAGAGGTGGGGAGCGTCCCACCGACAAGTCCGAGGCACATTGATGACGTGGTGTAGTTTTTTTAGCGCAAAAAAACACCACAGCGGTCCGCTCCCCACCCCACCGTGAAGTATGCAGGGGGCTTTAGGTCCTAATCCATTTCAGTGGGAATTACTTTGCTTGTAGTCAATAAGATTGTGTTAGCAACTTAACATCTACCCAAAATGGTGTCATGTGTCAGACTACAGATACACATGCTGTAAGCTCTCAAGTGGTTGGATGGGCATAGACTCCAAAGCCACAAGTAGAACGATTGGCATTTTCATTAGTTAGTCCCACTGAAATGGGATTAGGACCACTGTACCTGAACATATTTAATATCTGCAGCACCAAGTCCTAATGGGAGCATGCTGCCGATTCCAATAGCTTTTGAATGGGACTCCAAAAGCATCCAAACTGCATACATTGTAAAGGTTACTTACAGAAATGTGTTGAAATGTTACTATGACAACCATTTTGGTCTCAACTTGTGTGTGTGTGTGTCTGTGGACACTTGAATATAATGGAATTACAGTATGCAACTTTTTTTGTTATGATTTTGTTTGAAAAATAAATTGTGTGTAATTTCCACCATTCTTACAGTCCAGCGTGATTTGATTTTATAACATGGACAGAAAAAAAATATTCACTTTTGGTGCAAAAGTACCCATAACTTTAAACTTTTCCAGAATTTATCTCAAGGCATTGATTACCTTGATGTTTCCATGATGTCACTAAAGGTGCAGCAAATCTGTGTGATTGGTTGCCTGACAGCTTGACCAGTGAAGTGGCCAAGGAGAATGGTTGATACACCTCAGCAGTATGATTGGATCGTGTTCGGCTGAGGGAAGTTTGAGCCATCAAAAACAAAACAATATTCCATAAAGCTATAAATTCACTATTAGATTACTACAGATTACAACTTTTTCAAAGTTAAATAACAACAAACCCTTAGGTGCTGCGGATTCATTGACAGTGGCCAAAAATCGCCACCTACCTCACTACATAGGGGATGCTCCATTTTGTACTGGTGTCCGAATTTGTAGCGAACATGCATGTATCCGATATAGTGCACTCAATATACCACAATGTACTCGTGAGTGCACTATCAGTAAAAGTACTTGCGTGATTTAGTCACACATACAATTACAGTAAAATTCTTTCTCCGCATTTCACCCATCCCTGAGGAGCGGTGGGCCGCCGCGGTGCAGGGGGCAAACTCCAGATTCGGAGCCAATGCATGTGGGTGTACAAATTAGGTAGTAGGTCATGTCAATTTCGTACACTGGTATTGAGTGATTTATTTTTGTGGCAATTTGGCCATACGCACACAACTGCAAAATGCATGAGTGTAGGACACGGGTTAAACACATTCAATTCCTCTCTCAAGGTTGACATGTAATAATATTCCAAAAAAGAGGAATAATCGTCATATGTGAAACCAGCCTCTGGAGTCATTGCCACACTACAGGGATGATATTTTTGAGCAGCACCTGAGGGTTAAACAGATTGGAAATCCAAGTTGTTATACAACAGGACATTATTAATGTGAACAGCTCATGGCCAGCATTTACTGCCCACACACTCTTTTATAGGCTTTAAATAGTTAACCGTGACATTAACTCCTGACATCTGATCACGGTATAAATCCTTTAAAAAACATACTTTTTTTTTTCTCCACACACATGCACATTCAGTTGGGAACTAGTGACAACTAGTGAATTTTAAGCATTGTTCAAGTATACATTTTAATGTTGGAACATTGATTTAACCTTTAACTTTACTCCAAGCTAGACAGGTCTTTTTAACCTGAATGACCACAGTATGTTTTTCTATGACAATTTCCCATTCTGTAATACTCCTGGAGGTAGTATATTATCATCTTTATGGACCAGAAGGAAGAGATTATTCTCTGTTAGTGTAAGCAGTCATTGAGTATCAGTAAAAGATAAAAAAAGATTATTGTTGACATCTCTAAAACAAGTATTTCTCCTGTAAAGTGCGGAATGCTTGTCCCACTCAAAGCGCCATCAATAAACACACAAACAATTCCAAACATAAGACTTAACACCGAGTTAAGCCTATAGGACGTCACACAGAGGTGCATTTTTTTTTCTCCACCCCATTTTCCTGAAATTATCAAACATTAGGAATGAGAAGAAAGACTGGGACACGGGTATTATTGACAGAACTGCGATCCATCAATTAATATCAAATTAAATGCTAGGAGGAAAAACTACCAGCAAAGTGTGGCGTTTCCTATCAACCAAAATGCTTAATGTGAGCAGTAGTTGATATCATTCAAAGCGTTTATGGCTGTAGAGCAGCCGTCCCAAGAACCGGATGCTTGAAGGCCGAAAGGTTTGTGGTTTGAATCGCGGCACGCCGGGCACCAGCAGCAAGCGCTGGACCACAAAATGACTGAATGTTGAAACACAATTTCGTGTTTGGGATCACGAGAGTATCCACAAAAATGTATTGCCATCCTGCCTTCAGTGGCAAGCATTTATATTGGGCGGGATCAGTCGCACAACGGGCAAATATGTTTGGATGACTTTCAGATTGACCAGAGAGTTGGGGGATTGACTGAGGGGAATCAGAATCAGGGCTCCGAACCGGTTCAAGGAACGAAAACCGAAAACGAACAGAATTTTGCGGAATTTTACGAGGAGCGGAAACGGAAACGAAAAAAGGTTTCTTCAACTGTTCCGGAACAGAAACGGAACATTATGAAATTCACAAAACCGGTTAAAAACGTTTTTTTCTGTTCCCTATATATTTTAACATATCCTATGTCTGGGAGACTATTTCTGTCCACTTTCACTCAGTCGTCAAGCCCCATGCATCTGGGGCTCCATCTTGTGGACAGACGAGGAAGCGAATATAATGATGTTAATACAGTTGCTCTGAAGTTTGAACATCCACCAAAAATATTTTGTATCAAAACAATATCGAAAGGTAACTTTGCACAATATAAGGAACTTTAAGAACGAACAAAATGTTTGTGTTCCGAACCGATTCAGGACCAATACATAGGTGGTGGAACGGTTCCGAGAACAAAAACGTTAAATAAAGACCTTCCTGAACCGTTCGGAACGGAACATTTAAAAAATCATTTCGTTTTCAAGCCCTGATCAGAATACACGGAAACATAAAATATAATAATACTCGATAAAACTATTAATCAATAGGTTACAGATTACAACTTTTTCAAAGCAAACCATTATAACAAAAATAATAAAACCTCTACTGCACCTTTAACTGCCGTTTGTGGAAAAGCCCACTGGATAACCAGTATGCTGCTGTCCAGACATCACCCTGGGCTGGTTGTAGTCATTTCAGTCCCTGGCGTAGCTCCAGAGTCTCCGAGTGGTGTTGATCCTCTGAGGTCCTGGTACTCCGCAGTGGAGTCAGTGCTCCAGTAGAGGACATGCCCTCTCAGGTTAGTCATTAGTGGCACAGACGTTCCGAACTGTCCACTTGCTCAGCAGAGTGATGAGGGGGATACGCTTATCATAGGTCTCAAGTTAGTATTAAAGATGCTCCTGCTGCCGTGGCTTTTAAAATGAGATCATTTTCTTTACATCATGTCTTCTGTTTCCAAAAAAAGTTGTAACTCTGTGTGGGGTGGCTGTAGCTTGATTGGTAGAGCGGCCGTTCCAAATGACTGGAATGTTGAAAACCAAAAGGTTGGTGGTTCGAATCCCGCCTCCGACAGTCTCCATGCCAAAGTGTCCTTGGGCTAGACACTGAACCCCAAATTGCTCCCAATGGGTCGTGGCCGGCGCCCTGTATGGCAGCAGCCGCCATTGGTGTGTGAATGTGTCATTAAGAGGCCACTGTAAAGCGCTTTGAGTGCCACTATATGCTAGAAAAGCGCTATATAAATGAAAATCTTTCTTTCTTTCTTTGGCTGCCAAATATGAAAGTCTCATTGAACCTAGCTAGGATTATCAATTACAAACAAAACAAAAACAGTGAAATCCTAATGTACTGGCCCCTTGGTGCTCTTACCGAGGCACTGATTTGAGATGCTGTGATGTCCAGACCCCAAGTGGCTGGCAACTCTAGAGTTATAGAACTTGGAATGAAAATGCTGTGATGTCCAGACCCCAAGTGGCTGGCAACTCTAGAGTTATAGAACTTGGAATGAAAATTACATTCTGGACACATTTCAGATGTTTTTGAATATTTTGAAATTGTGCTTTGTAATTGATCAGTTAGCCCTGAAACATGACACCGGGGTATGACGCACAACTTAAACAATAGTAGTCAGTGCTTGACATTTAGCACCTGAGGGCTGGTTTGGTGAAACACACACACACATTGGTGTAAACCCCTCGTCAAATATGGCTTAAGCCAGGGCAGAAGAGTAGGCTGATAATGTTGGAAATGTTAGCGTGCAATCTGCAATAAAAGGAGATGGTGTAAATCAGGACTCAAGCTTGATAGACCTGGAATCAGGCAAGGGTTGACGTCCAGAAACTGCATCATTGGCTGTTCTCAGGGGAATGTGGCGTTGCGGGATGGAAAATGTCCCGAGGTGACTTCATTCCTCAGGAGATGGAACAGACGCTGCTTGTGTTGCCGTTCTTCATCTTCTCTCTCCTCTTCAGCTCGCGCGTGATCCTCCGCCGGATCCCCTCCAGGTACAGGCCGCGGTCAAACTGGCCCGCGCCCAGAGGGATGCTGCCAGAGGAAACAAGAGGCTAAGTTTACCCTGTTATATCTATTGATCCGTTTCATTTTCCTTTTTAGATCAGCGATTTTGGAGGAAGTGTGGAATTTTATTTGCCATGCTTTACAGGTGGCTGAGTGGTGTCTGGTGCTTGTCATGTGAACTGGACGTAGCATTTTGGGAGTCTGTAATCTGAACGCACCCTTAGCTCAGCCAAAACACAAACAATGCTGCCCTCACCCCACAGCCGATCGAGAAGGACTGTTTACTTGCAAACAGGTAGACCTTTGGTATGATCTCTTCATGAAGTACTTGTAGGCTTCGAGCCGTGTATATATGTGATGTCAGCTGATCATTTTCCAGTTTTCTGTTTTCAGATTTCTTTTAGAAATTAGCTTTCATATGTAACTGTGCAAACATTCATTGTTCTAGAAGGGAGTTTATGTTAACAAACCTTTGAGGACCAATGTTACCTTTCATTTCTTTAAAAAGATCTGGAATAGTTCCTGTGCTACATTGAGGATCTCTAGTTCCCTACTGCTAATGACAAGATTAATTAAAATTAACAAGCATAACATGTATTAGGATATATGTATTAGAATAAGGATTAGAACAAAGACAAAGGGAAGGAAGTGTTTCTACATTTCTTTTGTTTTGTTATTTGTTGTCTTCCAGCCTAATTTGTTTGCTGTTTGATGATATTAGAGCTGCAACTAAAGATTTTTATGATTATCGATTAATCAGCCTTTTCTTTCTGGCTGATTAATCGGCTAAATTAAAATCGGAACGATTATTAACCTGAAATATTAATATTGTTCACTTTTTGCGGTTTTGCTATCTCCATGTATTGTTAACATTTCCAATTTGTTAGTATTGGCATGGAAGAGCCTACTCTTCCGCATTAACTAACATATCTAATTGCTCTGGTTTTTTCGGCTCTTCACTGGACATCACTCTAAAATAAACTCCCATTGGGAGTAGCAATTTTACTGTTTAGATGAAGCTTACTTGTCTCTTCCAGGTCGTAGTTTAACGCTAAACACTCCGACCACGGGGCGGTGATCTGAAGTCTTCAGGCTGGGACAGCTGTTGTACTTCACGACCTGGATATGATCCGGCTGCCGGCTCCGGAACACAATCCGGTCCTACCGCAAACACAGCACTCAGTCAGACTATAGGTCCAGGCGTCCAGCTCTATAATAATAATAATAATAATAATAATGATAACAATAATAAAATCCACAAAACCGGTTAAATATCTAAACTTAACATTTCGCAATATAAGGGATTTTAAGAACAAACGTCCGGACCAATTCAGTACTGATATTGTGGTGGCGGAATGGTTCAGAGAACAAAAACGTTAAACATAGGCCTGCCTGAACTGTTTGGCACGGAACATTTTAAAAATAATTTCATCTTCAGGCCCTGGTCATAACCCATTTTATTGTTGAATGGAAACACCACACCTGGGTTATCCAGGTTGGCACCAGGGCTTCGAACCGGTTCAAGGAACGAAAACGAACAGGATTTTGCGGAAATTGTTCCGGAACAGAAATGAAATCCACAAAACCGGTTAAAAACGTTTTTTTTTTTTTCCCTCTATATATTTCAACATATCCTATGTCTGGGAGACTATTTCCGGCTGTGCATCCATCTACCTTCCACTGTCAGTCATGAAGCCCCATGCATCTGGGGCTCCATCTTGTGGACAGACAAGGAAGCGAATGTAATGGCGTTTTAAACTCAGTTTTCATGTTAATACAGTTGCAGTGAAGTTTGAAAGTCCACCAAATATATTTTGTATAAACTATATCGAAACGTAACATTGTACAATATAAGGAACTTTAAGAACGAACAACATTTTTGCGTTCTGAACCGGTTCAGGACCGATATTTTGGTGGCGGAACTGTTCCGAGAACGAAAATGTTAAACATAGGCCTGCCTGAACCGTTCGGAACGGAACGTTTTGAAAATAATTTCGTTTTCAGGCCCTGGTTGGCACCATGTAGGTCGCCTTGTGTCCTTGTTAAACGCCAAATCAAACTGCTAACAAAAACCAATCCAATATGCCAAAAGTCAGCATGGACGAGTAAGCAGATGTAGCCAACAAGAAAATGAGTAATCTGCAATCTGTGGAGATTACGTACGGTGTAGGAGGGAGTCCGCTGTTTGGAGGTGGAATCGTAGACGTCACAGCCGATGTCAAACTTGTAGGTCGGCATGAAACCAATGGACGCCTCCTGGAAGCCCTTGAAGATGGACCCTACAGGACACATGGAGGAGACACCATGAATGATGAAATGTCCTTAGTCCCACCAGGATTCAGCTGAGAATTTTTTATTTTTTGGCCGCACGCGCCGCTTTTCAATCTTTATTGGAGATATAGTGACAGGATTAAATCGGGAACTGGGATGAAGAGTCGGGGAAACTTTGCCGAAAAGCCGGAGAAGGGATTAGAACCTGCAGCACTGCTCGACCTATGGTCTGGGGATCGCACTCTATAACCACCGCGTCCCCCCAGCAGAGAACTATTCTTGATTAATTGAAATTCCTGATTTCTTTGTGAGAAGTAGAAAATACAAGTTGCACCGCACCCTCATTGACAGCGATGCCAGTGAGTGAAGTGAACGCATACTTTTCAATAATGTGGCTGGGAAAAAAAAAATGTATGTATGTATGTATGTATGTATGTATGTATGTATGTATGTGTGTGTGTGTGTGTGTGTGTGTTTTACAAATTCTGCAGAAGGTATTACCAGATATTATTTAAGAAAATATGTTAAAATTCTGAGACTTCTCCAGGTGCGAAGGCAGGTGTGTGTACCGTCTCTCATCTCCTTAGACAGCTGGTCATGTTCCAGTAGCTCCCCCTGGCTGTGAGTTCTGATCAGATCCAACACACTGGAGCGCTCCTTGTTCAGACGGAAGTTGAAGTCGCCAAACCAGAAGACCTCATCAAATCTACTGGTGACGTCCGCTGATCCATCACACACACAGACACAGCTCAAGGATTTGGCGATAGGTTAGGTGGGTCAAAAATATCAACAGAAAATATTAAGTCTATTGGCAAGGGCAATTCCTCTGTACTTCATCAACTTAATCTGTCTTCAAAAAGTTGCGGACGGATTGTCATGAAAAATGCTTCATGCTTCTAGTAATCATTATTACTATTGTTGTTATTACATCAGTGAAGTTGTATGTGTTGGTCCATGTGTAGTGTGGGTCAGAGAAGGTACTTACAGGCCTGGGAGCGGTAGGGGTTGGTGTCTGGTAGACCTTTAGGGAGAGCCAGGGCTTCAACGATCTTGTTGTAGTCCAAAATCCTTTCGTACACTTTGCTATCTCCAGCTAGAAAAGATCACAGCAGCAATAAGAAGAGTGCACTCTTATCTAGTCCAGTGACACCAAAATATATATTTTTCAAAAATTGTAATTCCTCTGTGATAGCCATCCTCACTTCTATATAACAAACTGTTGATTTTAAATATAATACATCTGGCACGTTCTAGTGCCAAATTAGCGACCTAAAATGTAGTCCGATTACAAAGAGAAGATACTGGACTCCCATACAACTACATTTAACTACATTACAATCATCCTACCTGATCATCCATTTGAGAAAACTTGCATTTCAATTTGAAAACCATTAGAATGCATGAAAATGTGCTGCCCAGTAGCTCAGTCGGTTAGGCAGAGTGCTGGAAAGCACACGTATGCCTCAATGGCGCGGTGAGTCAGTGGTTCGAATCTCGCAACCTGCGCATTTCCTGCATGTCTGCCCCCCCATCTTCACCTGTTTCCGCTAACTCTAATAAATAAAGCTTGGAAAAAAACAGCCTGAATGGGCTGGGGAAAAAAAAGAAAGAATGCATGAAAATAGCTTTTAAAATTAAACTTCTATATTCACAGCAAAGTGTTATAATAAAGGTAGCGGTACTTTATTTCGTCACACATATAGTGAATTTATCCTCCGCATTTAACCTATCCCTTAGGTGGACAACAGTGTGTGCAGTGCCTTGGCCACGGGAACTGAGCAGGTTAACTAGAACCTGAACTAGAACTAGAACCTGGAGTAAAACCATGCAGAGAACATGCAAACTCCACACATAAAGGACCTGTCCGGGCTGGGCTTGGAACTCAGGACCTTCTAGCTGTGAGTCTTGGCTCTCAGAGTGGCTCTTCTTGCTAGGGGTGCACCAATCACATTTTTTTGCTATCATTCCGATCCCGATCCTTTGATTTTAAGGATCGGCCGATGCCGATACCGATTCCCGATCACCAATACCGAGTCCCGATACAGAGTTCTGATCCTCCAAAAATTGGTAGTACCCAAACTATTTGGCACAATTGTCAATTTCAAAAGTCATTCGGCATGCTCCCCGACTCATTTACCGTTCGCCGATCAGGATCGGTACAAAATCACGAGTTCCGATCCTTGAAAAAAAGTCTGATCGGCCTCCGATCACCGATCTGAGGATCGGATCGGTGCACCTCTAATTATTATGTAGTTGAACAGCTGACGTTTATTGCAAATGGTTTTTGATTCAGGTCTTTTCTAAAAAGTAATCCGAAAGTTCAACCCCAAACCCTCAATAGAACATATTGTTTTGCCATATTTGAGCATTGAAACGGCGTTCTGCTGCGTGTAGTTTGTGTGTACGTGTTGCTAAACTTGTAGTCTGAAGAAAGCCTCGACGTCTAGAGTTACGGTGGAGTTGGGTTCCCCTTCTCCTTTTGTGACGCCTGGGCAGCTCTCCGGCCCACTTTCCCTGCCTCTGAAATCTACTGGATGTTTCCTTGGCTGCGTTCGTTCTGGCGGATAATTCCTTCATATTCT
>OMKY01223427.1:2646-18070 GCA_900302395.1 Bregmaceros cantori
GTGCCATGCACCTGCCGGGCGGGCCCCCTCCCTTCTCGGGCTTGGAGGACATGGCGGCAGCTGCTGGTCGAGCTAAGAGATACTCCACCCAGAGACAGAGGCCTGTTCCAGAGCAGAGTGCCCCACCCATGCACCTGCCTGTCCTGGAACCAAGCGCTCACTACTACGATCCTAGTGAGTCTTATGCACTGTCTATGAGCTTAGTGAGTCTTGGGTACGGTTTAGAATCCTAGTGAGTCTTATGTACTGTCTATGATCTTAGTGAGTCTTAGGTACGGTTTAGAATCCTAGTGAGTCTTATGTACTGTCTATGATCTTAGTGAGTCTTATGTGCAGTTTAGAATCCTAGTGAGTCTTATGTACGGACTGAATTCACCCAGCTTGAAGCGCCAAATTGTTATGGAATTGTGCATACATTTTAACCCTGATATCATCAATCCAGATTGTCACACCACTCGGATCTAGGGATGCACCGATACCGGTATCGGGCATCGGCCCCGATACCAACTTAAGTACCTTACTCGTACTCGTCAAACAGTAACCGATACCATGAACCGATAACACCTCCAGAAGACCAGGACTCGTGCTGCGCTGTTAGCCTTCCTAAACGCACACGCCCGCAGAGCAGAACTCGCGCTGCATGCGGCGTTATTCCCGGAGCCTCGTCGCTTGGCGGCGGAGAGCAGAACTCGCGCTGCATGCGCCGTTATTCCAGGAGCCTCGTCGCTCGCCGGCAGAGAGCAGGACTGGCGCTGCAGTCGAGTTTAATTTCCAAGAATGTAGTTGATATTAACCATCGTCTAGCTCAACATGGTGTCTGGCTAAGGACGGTACTACAGTTCACCTAGAGTTCTGCCGTGTGTTAGTATTGACTGGATCATTAGTAAGACTAGACCTTAAATTGTCAAAAGGGCAGGAGATCAAAAGCTAGCCAGAAAGCAGACAACTCTCACATCAGAAATGCTTTGATCCTACGGTGTACTGTCTAACGTAAACACTGAGTCTTTATCCATAAGCATGATGCTAATAACTCATTCCCCCATCCCAGTGCCCTACCAGGGACCAATCTACGCTCAGGAAAGCACCGCCCCTATCCCTCCTCAGGGCATGCTGGTACAACCAGAGATGCACATGCCACACCCCGGTAAGTCTATCCATACATTGGCCTCATTCCATGACCGGTATTAAGGGTCTGTCACTAAGGTTAAACCCAGGCCAAAGTGGCATTTAAACAACTTTAGATTACTACTCTACTCCTCTTGGCTATGTTTCCGCCGGCAAAAGCACAATGCCTCGATGCCTTTGCACTGGCGCTGGGATACAGTTGGCGCTGCCCCAGAGGACACACAAATGCGCCACTTTCACTTTTACCGTTGCCAGTTGTGTGTGGGGTTGGGAGAGACTGACAGCTTTCACTGCATGCAGATATAGTGTCATTTCTAAATAATCATTCCAGCTTTTAGACAAACATCCACACCACAGTTTTGTTCATGTTTAGTGCAAGGTTCAGTTGCCTGCAAACAAACAAAAAATGTTTTTTTCTGCACAATAACTCCGAAGCATTTGATTTTCTCAAAAGATAAGTTTGTCTTCATAATCTGATTCTCTTATGTCACAATCTGCTTTTAGCAGAATATACACAAACATAGGTTATCCTTCTCCAGAGGCGGCGTTCCAGTGTTCTTCTGATTAGGGTCGATAAGTTCAGTCCTGACGATTCATAGATGTTGAATGGTCTGATCTAGAGCTGCAACTGATTAATCGATGATAATTGACACCTAATTTGATAATCGATTAATCAACGGCAATTAATCGTTTCCTTGTTTGGTCACTCCTCTGCTTAAATGTGTTGAATGTTGTTCAAACGTTTGCAATATCAACAATGTTTCAGGTTAATAATCACTAGAATTTTGTGTGCCGCAGTCGCTCAGTCTTTTAAGAGTGATTACACCGCTCAGCACACACATGCCATATGTGTGGCACGCAGGATCATGGGTTCTCCTCCCCTCCCCGACATCTTTGCCGCATGTCTCCTCCTCTTTCTTCGCCCTTTTTCCAGACAATCCTGAATAAAGCTCAGAATTGGGTCCAAAAATGTTCCGATTTCAAAGAAGAAAATGAACAGTTTAATCGATTAATCGTCAGGAAAGATGGTCGATTAATCGATTATCAAAATACTCGTTAGTTGCAGCTCTAGTATCATTTGGGCTGTCTGCTTCTTTTACCTTTTGCCTCTAGGAATGTTCGCTCGTGTCAAAGAAAATGTTCTGTAGTTCACACTTTGCTAGGGGTATCGCGATTTACCACATTTGGGGCCAATAGACCAGTTTACCCGCGAAATACAGGGGGCTGGCATTTTGTCCTGCCGGGATGAAACACACTTCCGGTGTCTGTATGAGTTCCATTTAATCTCGTCATAGTGGCCCGCGGTGGCTAACAAAAAGCACACAAAATGCTCACCAATTCAAAATCCGACCACTAGATGTCGCTGTGTGACCAGTTACACATCATCTCCCTTGCATCGTTCATCATTTTACATAAATATTGATGAAATACAGTCAAAATCCGACTTAAAGTTACTCACCGAGTGGTCACATGCTCTTCTGGACCAATAGGCTGGCTGCTTCTACTAGTCCTTCCAAAAGGAATGCGACAATGGGATGAGTTGAACTGATTATTAAATCATGCGTTTGTGGGTCACAGATCCGCACGAGAGCATTTGGGTGAGGAATGGCACACCGCAAGTTACCACCACAATTTTTAAATAACCCTGTAGGTGTGTGCTCCCACCGAATATAGATGTTGAAAAATTACCAAAAACACACCGAACTAAATGACACCGGACGTGACGTTCAGACACCGGAAGTACCCCCGAACTCGTCTATAAGCCTACAAATTGATCTAAATTAGCTGCACACATTTTGTCCCTGCATCATAATTTGTTGGGGTGAGTGTTCCATTGTCTGACATCCTGATGACAGCAGATTTTTCTCCCGGCAGGTCTCCACCCCCACCAGACGGCGTCCCCCATGGCCAACCCCACTCTGTACGGTGCACCACCTGTCTCTCTGTCGCCCGGCCAGCCACAGCCGCTGATGCCGCCGCCCTTCTACCCTCCGCCACCAGGGGTCATGACCTTCCCGTATTCTGCCATCTACCCCAACCCTCAGGTTGATCTGGCTTACCGTGCGGAGGAACAACAGGTAGGCAATTCAACGCCTCTAAGCAACTTCCACTTGGCACCAAGAGGAACAAAGACTGCTCTTGTCACATTGTATGAAGAGAACACGGTCATGGCACCGGTGACGGAGTTGCATGTTAGCAATAACATCAATTAATAACATTAGTAAGCAGTCAGGTGGGGTATGTCACTTTCACGGCTATAGTAGGGTGTAGGGCTGTACGATTATGAGGAAAGAAAATCATAATCATGATGCGGTTATGGAACAACAATACTCTGAATTTTATTGCAATTCTTTCAAAAAATCTTTTCGGTGCAGAATTGTAAGTAAAATCACGGAATTAAATGTAATCAAGAATGTACTCTGTAAGGGTGGGAGATAAAAAGAAATTTTGACAGGCCTACAAATTTACTACAGGTATGTAAGGTATGAATAAAGTAAAACTTATGCAATTATTAATGCATTGTTTTCATAATCGGCCAAAATTGTGAGTTCAATTACAATTTAGTTAATTGTGCAGCCTTAGTAGGGTGCACAATACAGGGTGTCTTGTGTTCCAATGGTGCTGCAGACGGCGAGTTGGCTAAATGGGAGTAATTTGATTCGCAGGCCCAGTCTCAGGTCTACGGCGGGGTCACCTACTACGACACTGTGCAGCAACAGGCACAGCCCAAACCCTCCCCGCCCCGCCGCTCCTCCCAGCCGGTCAGCGTCAAGCCCCCGCCGCCTCTACGAAGCAGCGTCCCGCCGGTCAGCGTGAAACCCCCACCGCCACCTGAGGTGGCATACGGCGTGGAGTAGCACGTGTCCCTCACCCTCGGATCACCCCACACACATACCCAACTCCCACCCCTGGCACCTCCACCCTCAAGTATTCTGGTGAGTTATCAATTGGTTAGTTATTTTTTTGGGGCGCAAGCGCCGTTTTTCCTTCTTTATTGAGATGGAGTGATAGGTTTAAATCGGAGACTGGGATGAAGAGTCGGGTTGGACATTGCAGAAAAGCCAGAGAGGGGATTAGAACCCCCACCGCTGCTTGACCTATGGTCTGGGGCGCGCGCTCTGTAACCACCCGGTCACCGCACCCCCCCATCAATTGGTTATTGAATTAGTTGGCAATTAATTAGATAATTGACTAATTGTATTATTTGGTCTGCTTACTGCTCAAACATATCATGCTCTTCCCAGTCTTTTGTGTGTGTGTGCGCGGCGAGATTTGCGAGGTCTCTAACGAGGAATTGAATATTTCTTTTATATCCTCGATACGGATCATTTCAACCACCTATCTACTTTTTGTTCGTTCATGTTTAAATTGAGGTGTGTATCAACAGTGCACATTTGATGCAAGTGTTAAATTTCGTGTCCACGAATTCTCAGATGCGCGTGCGTGTTTGCGCGCATACTTGTGCAGGTGCACGCAGCCGCCCCAGTCGGCATGCGAGTGGGGCAGGCCGCTCCTGCTAGCTCCTCCGAGGGACGCATCGCATTGGTCGCGATGCTTTTTGGCGGCAGAACGAACGTGACTGCTCGTCCCTCATAAAGAAAATAAGTAAGCCTAGGTGAAAAAACAATGTTATAAGCTAGCACAAAAGGCTCTTCCATGCCAATACTAAAATAGAAATTGTGTGCATTCTGCAATAAGTAGAGATATTCTTTGATGGAGATAGATTTTTTTTTTTTTTTCGATTTATTGCTAGTCAATTTGTTTGTACCCACCCATACTTCTAGCGGCCAATTGATGTATGTGTGTGTGTGTGTTTGAACATGCAGGGCGGTGTATCCGAGGAGAAGTGTCGACCAATCGCAGGGAACGTGGCTGTGCCAACTGCAATGTTTATTTCATTTCTGTCAGTGTCAGTCTCCCCATCCTTGTAGCCGCTAGGTAATTTTCCTCTGCGTGGTCATTGTCGGAAGCAACGAGATGCAGTTCCTTCAGGACTGCAGAGCGGCGAGCTGGAAACAAACTGGTGTTGACTAAATGAGCCTTAAAGGGACTTGGTGGCTTGTACAACACACTTCTTAAACTGTTACATTGAGCATATGTGGCAAACCATCACTACAGACCTATGCATAGCATTGTGGCAATATCAATCAGTGGAGAAACCTTTCATTAGGTAGATATTTCTTTCAAGATTTTTATGTTAACATGTAGCAAGGAACTGGATGTGATTTACTGTAAGAACAGCGGCGCATCAAAGGTAACTAAATGTATCCTTTCTCAGTCAGATGAGTAGTTTGGGTAATTATTTGAATTCTCCCATTTTGTGGTATTTTGTATCCATCATCATTTTTTCCTTCTTTCATAAATCAATGTTAAATTGAGTAGTCTGCACAAAATGCTCATCCGTGAATCGTGTGATCGTCCATAGTGATCGTTTGGCCACGCCATTGCAAGAGATTGAAAAGTGTTGAATCTTTAAATTGTCTGGTCGCGCTCTGTGCCTCGTCTGACGAACATGGGCTTTTATTTCCTCCACCACTGTCGAGCCTGTGTTTGGATGCGATCCCGTGCAGCCACACTAGTTTGGGGTTTGTTCTTTGTTTTGTAACGTTCATGCCGGCGCGTTGCTGCATTTCCCGCCAAACTTTGGACAGGATGCGTAGACGCTGGTGCTCCGGTGTGTTTGCTCTGCAGCGGCACATTTTCCTCTGCGGTTCGGACTTTGGTGCTCAGTTACTTGGTTCTAACTCCCGTTCACTGTTGAACAACACCGTGCGCATGAGTGCGCGCACACGATAGGATTCCAATGCGCGCACAAGACTCTTTAATAAAGATTTCAATATATGGGCCAGGTTAAGGCATGTGGTCCCACAATATATAGCGTGATTATATTCTACTTATTGTATTAAAACAAATTAATTTACCAAAAAAAACATTATAAATAAGCATTATTTTATTATATGGAATTACTATAAGAGTGATTTGTGAGTAAGAAATAGTAAGAAATCTGGCTACTTTTGCCATCTCTGCACGCAATATGAAATGTATACCTGGTGAGATTTGACGTCGAATCATGTGTACATGAAAAGATTTATGTCATCAACTGATTCAAAAACCTTGAGCTTATCAGTGTAAGCAAACTACCAGTTTTCAAATGTGTTGGGAAAAAAAAGTATGCGGTAAAAAAAGTTCTGGGTTTCATTTGTTTCTTTGTTTTAGTCATATACATGAATTTCTATTTTGTAGTTTTATTTTCCACTGTGTGGGGTATCGGTTCCCATGTTGGAATGTTTTCTTTGTCGTTCAAGGCAGTGTTTGATTAAAATGTTTGACTGTCCACTTGATTGTGGCTCTTTTGTCTTGTTCCTGTTACAAGCTGGGTTTTTATTTAATGCAGATGATGTAGGGGTGCTAAGATTAGTTCCCTTATTGATGATGGTTAAGTAACCTATGTTGCTTAAGAATAGCCCAAATTGTGCTGCCCAGTAGCTCAGTCGGTTAGGCAGTGCACTGGAAAGCACGCATATGCCTTAATGGCGCGGTGAGTCGAATCCCACCAGCGACGTATGTCCTGCATGTCTACTCCCCCATCTTCACCGGTTTCCACTAACCCTAATAAATAAAGCTTGGAAAAAAAACAGCCTGAATGGGCTGGAAAAAAACATTAAGAATAGCCAAAATTGACTTTAACAATTGCTAGAATTGTCCCGAAATTCTGTTTTGTTTGGAACTCTGGATGACAAGGGTGTATATGTGTATATACAGTGAGGATAAAACTATTTGATCCCTTGCTGATTTTCTTAGTTTGCCTTTTAATAACGACATGATCATTCTATACTTTTTATGGTAGATGTAATTAACCTGGAGAGACTTGACTACCAAATCCAGAATATAACTTTAAAGAATATATTTTATTTTGTATTTAATTGAGGAAAATAAGTATTTGACCACTTTATCCAAAAGCACGTAATACTAGGTGGCAAAGCCTTTGCAGTCAAATGTTTGTTGTAGTTAACCGCATGGCTAACAGACATGGCAGGGGACATTTTGGTCCATTTTGCCTTGCAGATTATTCCACAAATCATTACATGTGGTGGGCTGTCGCTTGGCAACTTGGACCTTCAGCTCCCTCCATATATTTTCGATTGGATTGCGTTCTGGAGAATGGCTCGGTGACTCATTCCTTTGCTGTATGCTTTCATCATTTTTGAAAACCCAACCATGGCCCCTGATCTTAAGAGTCAACGTTGCCCTGTACTTGGCCTTATGGGTCTCGCCGCTGAGCAACTGGAGTGAACACGGCACCATATGCCCAATTCATTGCTATTTAATTCGAGCGGTGATCACTCCAGCGCCTCATTTTCTCCCGGCGCGGACAACTAACACGACTTTCCATTGTATGTGGAATAACCGCCGAGTACCTGTCCTAGGCTGTGCGACGGTGTCATTCTGGTAGTCGCCGCTAGAGGGGGACCCTCCGTCACCGAACGCTAGATGGCCCCTCCAGTTTGCGATCGTCGAGTGTCAATTACAATAATAGACGAATTCGGGGGGGGGGGGGTACTTCCGGTCTCTGAACGCCACTTCTGGTGTCATTTACTTGCCGTGTATTTGGCTATGTTTCAACATGTCTATTCGGTGGGAACACACACCTACAGTGTTTGTACGATGAGTTTGTACAATCAGTAAGAAGCCGGTCAAGCAGTATTCCAAGTTCTAAGCATGTCAGAGATGCACACTCGAGTCACAAGACTCGACTCGCGAGTCACACGAGTCACCAAAAACGGGACTCGAGACTCGACTCGAGAATCTAGGTCAATGACTCTCAACGAGTATTTGACAAGTCTTTTTCTCTTTTTCGGCTTGAAAAAATCCATTCTTTTCCACAAAGTGAACATTTAACCTTGTTTGTGCATACTTATTCATAATCATTGCATTGCTATATAAACCTGTATCACATTAGCTAACTTTGAACTAAAACATTCTGTGTGCGATATATGCATTTAGTCAAATCTAGTTTTGCATTCAATTCCAAGCTTTTGAGCTACATCTTTAAAAATGACTCGACTCGAACTCCTACCCTAAAGACTCAGACTTGACTCAGACTTGTGAGTTGGGGACTTGTGTACATCTCTGAACCATGCATCCACAGTGTTTCACTGATGTCTGAATGGAGTGAGTCCGAGGGCAGCGTCGCTGGACTCCACAGCGTTTATTACAGTTCATATTCAAAAAAACGAGTTTCACAGGCGTGGGGTTGGAGAGAGGACATGTTCTGTGGAACTGGCAAGCTGGTTGGGGTCCTTGTGGAGGCCTCAAGTTTCGGTAACAGGCTGACTAGTGGAAAGACGTGGTTTTGGGAAACGGTTGCCACATATTGAGTACAGCAGTTAGCCATTCCCGTTTTTGAAGAGATCGAAATTCTGACTGCAAATCATCTTTAGAATCAGACCCAGCTTTTTTCGTTACGTTCAAGATTCATGATCCAGGGGTCCGCGTTGGCCGAGTGGTTATGGACACTGCACCTAACGCGACCCCATTCATGTAAGCGGCGCTGTGTCTGCCGCAGCGTCCACAGTGTCGCGAGTTCGACTACGCTCGTCGACTTGTCTGCAATGTCTACCCCGATCTCTTCAACCCAGTTTCCGACTAATCCTATCGAATAAAGATGGAAAATTGGAAAAAATAACTTGAAAAAAAAGATTCATGATCCATTTTAATTCTCCATATTGCATATACATGACTGCAGTACATACACGTGTAATTTTAGTTGGGCATGAAACAATTCTCTCAAGGTCAACAGGCAATGAACAAGGTCAATGCAAAAAAAGAAAGGCAGCACATAAGTTATAAAGGGGCAAATGAAATGGAAAAACGCACAAGGACTCAGGACTTACCTAAGGGTTAACATTGAGAACGAGATTGTGAACTTGGAAGGAGAAGCATGTACACGTGGAGTTGTTGTTGTTTACATTCCTGGCTGTGGAGCATCATCGTGCAAGTTACATTTCTTTCGTTTCCCCAAATGGAACCTTACCGCAATCTGAGGACACGGAAAGACGCCATCTTCATGGCTGCTGCTGGTCTGTTGGACGAGAAGAAACTGACCATCGACTGGATTCCCGGATGGGACGAGGGTGTGTTCGCTACATTTCTATTCAGGTTCCATTCAAGTTCCAGAGATGGCTCACAACGCTGCGTGTAGTACCACGTGACCACGTAAGGACCAACGGGGTGGCCGCATTATCTTGGAAGCTCCAACTTGTAGCTTAATGGAACGTGCAGGTGCGCGCAGCCGCACCAGTCGAATGCTACTACGTATAATGAGCTCCTCCGCCAATGCGATGAGTTTGGAAGCGGACTCGAACACAAGTCACGTGATCGCTCGATCCTAATAGTAATGCAATAAATACTACAATACAGTGTTGTTTTCGTTGATGATGTTGTTGATGAAATTATTGCACCAACACACGAGGACAAGGTAAAAATCATCTCAACGAAATCTTGACGAGACGTATGCAAGGGTTTAGATGACACTTTTCTGCATTGTCTCTTCATCCCAGTTTCTGATTTAATCCTGTCACTATCTCTCTCAATAAAAGAATGAAAAACGGCGCTTGTACCCAAAATCTTTTAAAAATAATAACAAAGTTTGTCGGCGAAACATGTGCACCATATTCTACAGAAAAAGGTACAGAAAGAGTCGCGCCTTTTGTTTCATTCATTTCACCGCACCGCCTAATCGTGTGCAATCCACTTACTGTGGTTAGTAGATCTTCATACGGTCCAATGGCTTACTCTGGCTCTTGGTGACGTGTTCTCTATACGAGATGCAGAGGAGCCTGCCGAAACATCTAATCTCTGTGGCATGAATTCTTTACTCTAGCGTTGCCATCAGGGTCCACGGCTCACAAGCGTTGAGAAACTGGCCGGACACCGTGAAGAATTTTACACAATGGTCAATGTAGTTAAATAACCCTCTGATTTTACTTGATAACCTCATTAGCAGAACTGTGAAGTCATTGGAACGGGAACCCAGCCGAGTTGTTCTTTACGATCGTCACAGTCTGTGCAATGTTAAAAGGTACAATGAAATGCATCTGGAAGGACACCCTCCTTCGTCCCCCACCATACCGCTCATCCTCCTCATACGAGGTAGACGTGAAATCGGATAATTCTGACGTATTATTTTCCGTGATGTAAGGTGCGAGTCCCGAAAAAGATCCGCTCATTTTGAAAGGGCACCAATCCCTAGCCCCAATCCCTAACCTATCCCCCAACTTTAACCCTAGCCTCCTACTACATACCCCTAACCCTAACCTTAACCTAACCCCTAACCTTAACCTATACTTTTACATAACTCAACCCTAACACTTTACATTAATCCTAACCTTAACCTAACCCTAACCTTAAAATAACCGTAAACCCTAAGCTTAACGTAACCCAACCCTAACCTTAACCCTAATCCTAACCTAACCCTAACAAAATAAGCGGATCGTTTTTGGGATTCGGACTTAACATAATGGCAAAAAATACTCCAGAATGATCTGACTTACTGGGGAGCGGGTTTCCTGGTTCAGCAGGAAGGGAGTGTGGTGGTCTGTAGTTGGAGCGGTGGTGTGGGATCTTTGTCCGGGGCTGTAGATTTACAAGCTGTTCCACGGGGCTGTCGACAGCACAGGCCATTAAACGATTATCCCAATCTGTCACAGCCACCAAGGGCTCGTTGGGGAGAAACATCATTATGTGAATTCCATCGACTGCAAACGGGCCGGCGGCGGCGGCAGGAGGAGGAGGGCGGCCGCTGGGAGTCCGCGGCACCCGCGTTTAATCGGAAACCGCTTCATTATAGTTCATACGTTTCAGCCGAGGGGCTAGGCTAACCTGTAGCTACTGTCCTGCCTGAATGTGGGCAACTCTACTATTGTGAACACTCAAAGTTTTACTCAACACACACACACACAACACCAGGGCTTTGAACCAGGGAATTGTTCAAGGAACGAAAATGTTCTATGTCTCGGAGTCTATTTCCATCCACTTTCACTGTCAGTCATCAAGCGCCAGGCATCTGGGGCTCCATCTTGTGGACAGACGAGGAAGTGAACGTAATGCCGTTTTAAACAGTTGCACTGAAGTCCACCAAATATATTCTGTATAAACTATATCTAAACTTAACATTGCACAATATAAGGAACTCTAAGAACAAACAAAGTTTTTGCGTTCCGAACCGGTTCAGGGCTGCTATTTTTTAACAATTCCGAGAACGAAAACGTAAAACATTGGCCTGCCTGAAACGTGCGGAACGGAACGTTTAAAAAATAATTTCGTTTTCAAGCCCTGCCTGCCCATAACCATTCCTTGCGCAGATTTATTCGGAGTGAATGAATACTATTTTGACCAACCGTGTTCTGTTCCTTGCTAATTGTTGCTAATTGTCTGGCTTGGCACGTTGGGTTGACACCACCGCTGTGCAGAGGTGGCAAAAGTAGCCACATTTCTTACTCGAGTAAGAGTAAAATACATTAGTAAAATAACAACTTGAGTAAGACTACTAAGTACTGATCCAAATATCTACTTGAGTAAAGCAAAGACTACAGGCTGAGAAATGTACTCAAAAAGTATTTTTGAAAGTAAAAAGTACAGGCTCTAAAATGCACTAAAAACCACCTATAAACTTAATAACTGGGACTGCACTCGGTACATCAGTGCCCCCTACTGACTCATATTATACATGTTATCCCCGTCAGTGCGCAAAAAAAAGTAACCAGCCTGTTTTGGTAAAAGTAAGGAGTAGAAGTACAGATATTTTTGTTAAAAATGTTCTCAGCACAAGTAAAAAGAAAAAGTAGTACAGAAGAAAGTACTTCTAAAAGTACAGATAATTGAACATTTTACTTAAGTACAGTATTTGTACTTGGTTACTTGCCATCAGTGCTTGAAAATGAAATCATTTTTAAAACGTTCTGTTCCGAGCGGTTCAGGCAGGACTATATTTAACGTTTCCGTTCTCGGAACTGTTCCGCCACCAAACTATTGGTCCTGAACCGGTTCGGAACGCAAAAGTTTTGTTCGTTCTTAATGTTCCTTATATTGTGCAATGTTAAGTTTAGATATAGTTGATACAAAATATATTTGGTGTACTTTCTTACTTCAGTGCAACTGTATTAACGTGAAAACCGGGTTTAAAACGCCATTACATTTGCTTTCTCGTCTGTCCACAAGATGGAGACCCAGATGCATGGGGCTTGATGACTGACGGTGAAAGTTGGATGGATGCACAACCGGAACTAGTTTCCCAGACGTAGGAAATGTTCAAATATATAGAGAACAGAAAAAAACAGTTGAAGAAATCTTTTTCCGTTCCTGTCTCCGCTCCTTATAAGATTTCATAAAATTCTGTTCATTTTTGGTTTTCGTTCCTTGAACCGGTTCGGAGCCCTGCTTACCATCTCTGCCGCTGTGGCTCCAACATACGCAGTGCTTTCTTTTCACCTTCCTCTCTTTTCCTGTACGCATCCAGCTACTGTGAAGTGGATCTTTTGAAGCTGGCCGGCTTCTTCTTATTATTAATAATTGAACAATGGATGAATAAAAGACTAGAGTTGTATCTAAAAACATTAAATCAGAGTTCTGTGTGCAATGTGTCTTTTCCTACTGTCTATCTAATGAGTGCTCTATAAGCAGAGATGGCAAGTAACGAAGTACAAATACTCAAGTACTGTACTTAAGTAAAATGTTCAAGTATCTGTACTTTTAGAAGTACTTTTTTCTGTGATTACTTTTTACTTGTAGTGAGTACATTTTTAACAAAAATATCTGTACTTCTACTCCTTACTTTTACCAAAACAGGCTCGTTACTTTTTTTTGCATTAATAAAAAAATGCATAATTTTATTTGCAGTACTTTGTACTTTATACTTTCAAAAATACTTTTGAGTACATTTTAGAGCATGTACTTTTTACTTTCAAAAATACTTTTTGAGTACATCTCTGAGCCTGTACTTTTCACTTTACTTGAGTAGCTATTTGGATCAGTACTTTGTAGTCTTACTCGAGTTATTTTTTTACTCATGTATTTTACTCTTACTCGAGTAAGAAATCTGGGTACTTTTGCCATCTCTGATCGGGACTCAGTATCCGGTATCGGGACTCGTATCCGGTACCGGAGATCGGGATCTGCCGATCGTTAAAATCAAAGGATTGGGAGCAAAAAACGTGATAGTAGTTAACAGCCGGTGTCGTTGTCGTCCCACAGCTGAAAGAGTTTGACAACTTTGACTTTGACGTGTGGAGGAAGCGCTACATGCGCTGGATGAACCACAAGAAGTCCAGAGTCATGGACTTCTTCAGACGCATCGACAAGGACCAGGACGGCAAGGTCACCCGGCAGGAGTTCATCGAGGGAATCCTGTCGTCCAGTCAGTGCACACGCTGCACATCATAGATTCTAGACACACACTGCACATCATAGTTTCTGCACACACACTGCACATTGTACCCTAACGTGTTCAAAGAACAACAGTTCATGAACTGCACATCATAGATTCACATGCATACACTGCCAACAAGACTGAATGGCTGAATTTGTCACATAAAATGCACACCAGTTCTAAATCTGCTCACCCTGTGACCAATTACACATTATCCACCCGCTTTGCCTAAATATTGATCAAATACAGTCAAAATCCAACTTGAAGTTACTCCCCGATGTGGTCACATGTTCTTCTGGACCAATAGGATGTCTGCTTCTACTAGTAACTCCAACAAGAATGAGTAAATGGAACGGGTTGGTCAGATTATTAAATCATGTGTTAGTGGGTCACAGATCCAGACTAGAACATTTGGGTGTGGAATATCACAGCACAAGTTACCACCATCCTTTTAAATAACACGGTAGGTGTGAGCTCCCACTGAATAGACATGTTGGAAAATAGTCAAAGACACGGTGAAATAAATGGACGGAAGTTACGTTCACCCTACAAATGTAACCGGAACTACCCACAAACTCCTCTATTGGTTTATTATAATTCTTCTGGTGTGGTTCATGGTGGATAGTTGTTAAGTTCCCGTAGCTAACGTGTGGTTGATGGTGGATAGTTGTTAAGTTCCCTAACGTGTGGTTGATGGTGGATAGTTGTTAAGTTCCCTAACGTGTGGTTGATGGTGGATAGTTATTAAGTTCCCTAACGTGTGGTTGATGGTGGATAGTTGTTAAGTTCCCTAACGTGTGGTTGATGGTGGATAGTTGTTAAGTTCCCTAACGTGTGGTTGATGGTGGATAGTTGTTAAGTTCCCTAACGTGTGGTTGATGGTGGATAGTTGTTAAGTTCCCTAACGTGTGGTTGATGGTGGATAGTTGTTAAGTTCCCTAACGTGTGGTTGATGGTGGATAGTTATTAAGTTCCCTAACGTGTGGTTGATGGTGGATAGTTGTTAAGTTCCCGTAGCTAACGTGTGGTTGATGGTGGATAGTTGTTAAGTTCCCTAACGTGTGGTTGATGGTGGATAGTTGTTAAGTTCCCTAACGTGTGGTTGATGGTGGATAGTTATTAAGTTCCCTAACGTGTGGTTGATGGTGGATAGTTGTTAAGTTCCCTAACGTGTGGTTGATGGTGGATAGTTGTTAAGTTCCCTAACGTGTGGTTGATGGTGGATAGTTGTTAAGTTCCCTAACGTGTTGACTGCTGGCCAGGATTCCCCACCAGTCGTCTGGAGATGAGTGCCGTGGCGGACATCTTCGACCGGGACGGCGACGGCTTCATCGACTACTACGAGTTTGTGGCGGCTCTTCACCCCAACAAGGACGCCTACAAACCCCTGACGGACGCTGACAAGATCGAGGACGAGGTTTGTTTTTCATGAACCCACTCAGTGCCAGCAAGTCCCGTGCTGCGCCGAGCAAGTTGTTTTCGGTTGAGTTGGTTTGTCCCCAGGAAAACTGAAAAAGTAATGCAAGGAAATTTTGTTCAGTTGTTGGAAATAACAAACGGAGCATGTGATTAATTTTTGTGCATTTCTGTAGCTGATAAGTAACGTCATAGTTTGACAACTGTTATGAGCTTACAAACTGTGATTTTTACGCAGCATGTGAGTGTTCATGTGAGAGTTCAACATGTGTTTTCTCAAGATCCGTAGAAAATGTTCTGCGTCCTTGTCAACAAAACCAAAAGGAAACTTTAGACTCTGCTTTTCCATAAAAAAACCTTGGTGAGTCTCACTTCTGACAAAATGCTTAATAAATGTGCGTGCAGTACTGTCCCCTGGGTGGTGGTATATGTCACCTTAACTCTGATCAACGCGGG
>OMKY01223462.1:0-19603 GCA_900302395.1 Bregmaceros cantori
GAACTGATTTTCTGGTAAAATACTCAAAGGCTAAAATATGCATTTTCAACCATCCTTTCAAGAGTTGTAATATAGACGAGTTTACCCGTGAAATACAGGGGGCTGGCATTTTGTCCCGCCGGGTGAAACACACTTCCGGTGTCTGTATGAGTTCCATTTAATCTTTTTGTAGTGGACCGCGGTGGCTCACACAAAACACACAAAACGCTCACCAATTCAAAATCCGACCACTAGATGTCGCTCTGTGACCAGTTACACATCACCTCTCTTGCATCGTTCATCATTTTACATAAATATTGATGAAATACAGTCAAAATCCTACTTGAAGTTACTCACCTAGTGGTCACATGTTCTTCCAAAAGGAATGAGACAATGGAACGGGTTGAATTGATTATTAAATCATGCGTTTGTGGGTCACAGATCCGCACAATAACATTTGGGTGAGGAATAGCACACCGCAAGTTACCACCACAATTTTTAAATAACCCTGTAGGTGTGTGCTCGCACCGAATAGACATGTTGAAAAATAGCCAAATACACGGGAAGTAAATGACACCGGAACTGACGTTCAGAGATCGGAATTACCCCCGAACTTGTCTATAGGTTTGTGACCATGTGCTATCTGTGTTTTGAACAGGATGCCGGAGACTCTGTGGAAAATAGTAAGTACTGTCACTTACTTGTTTCTTTCAGCTTACTGTGTTTGGTTTGGTATCAGTTTTTTAAACTTCCATTTAGAGTAGTAGGCATGTCAAAATCCAGTGAAAGCATTATTCGATTAATCATTAACCTTTTTTAAGACTTTCTTGGCACTGCTGGTGCCATATGGTACCACACAAGTGAGGACCGGTATGAACAAGATATGTTATCGACAAGCTAACAACTTGAAAAATTGAAGTGGTAATAATGTTCGTTTTCAGTTTATTGGTTCATTGATTATCGGATAAACATTGACATCCCTAATTCACAATGATTTCTAGAGCTCCACTGGAAGTGTTGCTTGGATTCAGTTCTCTAAGAGCAAGTTGTGAAAAAAACATTAAAATCCATCAATACATTTAGTTTGTAGTTTAATGGATTCTGGTCATTTTCCCACTCACCTTTTGGCACAACTACGTCAAGTCAAACATAACTACTAATGGTCAATTCCCTTTCCCAAGTCCCAATCTTTGGATTCAAAAGTTTCTTTCAAGGAATCTGAATTGTGACATCACATGGGCCTTGTACAGAGTGTTGACAAATAAGATTTTCTGCAGGTGTTCATCAACCAGGAGAAAGTCAGCCATCTTGAAAGATGTTATGCTTTATATTAATTGAATTTTATATTCTTTAACCAAACAACTATTGTGAAAACAAAGCTACGGAAATGTTGGGCAAATCCATCCACCCACCTGGTCAGAAGGTATGGACCAAACTAGAATTTGGCCATCTTGAATTCAGCCATCTTGTCAGTGTAGACCTCGGTTCATGAGTGTTCAAAAGTTATCACGTTAACACAAAGGATCTTCCGTGACGGCACACGAGAAACCATTACATCCCCTACATTTCGCGTTTCGGGGACTTAAATGAAGAGGTTTCATTTATGAAGTGATTTCCCACGCAACCCACATGTGCAAATTCACACCGTGAGCCATGGGTTGTTCCACAGACAAACGTGTACAGCTAAACAACCCCACATATGCTGCACTCAGCAAATGAATTAATTAAATCTTTATTTGAAAAGAAAAAAATGCTAAAAAAGTGAGACATAGCAAAATAACCAGACAAGACTGTAAATCTGAAAGTGAAGAGTGAAATGAAGTCAAGAGTAAGTTAAATGAAGTAAATGTGTAAAGGCCCCGTTATACCCTACAGAGACGGATGAGATGTGTCTATCCGTTCCAGCCGTTGGTCCCGGATTTTTGTGTCTATACCTCTGTCCGTATACGGATGTATCTAAGAATTCCCCTAGAGGGCGGTGCTGAGTCGCGACAGTTAGAGCATGCCATAGACTGTATATAAAGTAGACGCAGCGTGCGTGACGTCATCCCATTGCTTTGATCGAACTCGGGTTGAAGCCGCCGACTGCACGCCGTCATTGTTGAAAGTACCCATATATCCGGGACAAGGAGAGATAGATAGAGCTCTATAGTATATGAGCGAGAGACACCCCACACGTGACTTCTTCCGGTGGTACTATCCGCTAGGGGCGCCAACGACGAGTCAGAATGAATGGGACCCTATGAGAGCTGAAATAGAAAATATTAACGCCAAATCTGACGCATTTGTGAAAACATGAAACGGACATGAAAACGAATGCGGCGTCCATTTTTATATACAGAAGACGAAGAAGTCTCCAAAACATGTTGAAAAGGAGTAGGATTTCTTATGCTTACTTACTTACTTATAGTTATTATCACTTCACAATGAAAGACATCAAGATCAACACCAGGAAAGTTATTTTTACTCACTTTGTGCCTCTGTCCCCTGTGGCCAAAACTCTCAGGGTGAGTTAATAGGATATTCATAGGGGCTGGCGCTGTGGCGCATTCGGGTAGACCTCTTCATCCAGCCCCATACACTGTGGCTTAGGGTGTGTGTGCGCGCGCGTACTCTCCGGACCACAGTTAAAATATCGGAAAAGAAGAGATAGAGAAAGTAATAAAATATTGATTATGATCATAATAATTTAATAATGACAGAGAGGAGGAGGTGGAGAGGGGAAAGAGAAGGAGTTGGCGCGTCAAATGCGTGACACGCTCACAGCATTGGCTCGTATAACACACACACACACAAACGCACGCGCCCACACACAAACACACACAAGACTCGAGACTACCTCGTCTAGAAGGGCTCGTCTCAGATGATTTAACGCGCGCTCAGACCTGCTTGGCGCATTCATATCAACCGGGACAACTCAAAAACTAGTTTCATCTCGGTTAAAACAAGTCGGACCCGGGATAAACAAGTTGGTTTGAATACGCCCTTAGTCTCACAGCACACGCAGCTGTCGTAAGATTGATTCCCATCTCTGGCATAAATATCCTGCAGGTCTGCTTCCCCGCTCTCTCGCCCCCTTCACACTAACCCTGTAATTAAAAATGGCAGAAATGTCCTAAATTAAGAGAATTGACCATCAGGTTTGTGAGCGAGGGCAGACTAACCCGGAACTGCTCTTCTCCTTCTGTTTCAGGAGCTATGAGAGCCCCTTAAACTGGAGGAGGAGACAGCTGGGGCAGAGTCCTTCGCTCACAGATGTGCACATTCACAATCCGTTCTTTTTAAAACCTGACATCATCCATTCATACAACTGACCACAGGAGTAACTGTGTTGGAAAATACAAATCTATTTATTTTACAAATCCTTACTTACTTTACAAATCTATATCTTTACTCTTTCTACCAGAAAGGTTTATTAAGGGATTAGTATAGACAATCACAATCAAATACAGTAATCCTGAATAGTAATTCCCCTTTCAAAATGACATTAACTTGCTTTCATTTTACACATGCAGAAGATGCTGTTCAAAACAAGCAAAGCGGCCTACAGCACTTTTTTTTCATTATGTCAAGCAATCAGCATGACATAATGAGATTATTGTACAATACTTTCAATTCTGTTATAATTCTTATTCTATTCCAATCCAAAAATTCTAATCATTGTAAATTGTGTCATTTTTTCCATTTCCATTTTACAATAATTTGGTTATTTTTTACAACTTTACAACTATTCTGCCTTCAGTATGAAAATACTTTTTTAAATGTGTTAACTCATGCAAATAAACCATGCTAATTATTTTTGGTGTTTTTATGAATCTGTCAATTGTTTGAATCAATCTATAGAATATGACATAGTTCTATTCTATAATGCACCCTAAAAGTGTATTCTTATGTTATAGCAACTGCAATCAATGTTCCAGGACACATTGAAAATTGGTGCTAGCCCAAACATAAGCAAAAGGAACTACTATGCACTGTAACTAGGATGTACGTTAAGGTTAACTATTTGCTCTTAATAACATTAGAAGCTGGTCACTTTCTTTAGGCAAGTCTTTTAATCCGGGATTTGTGCAATTGCATTTACGTTGTTATTAACGGTATAGCAGTAGATTGGAGCATCATTAATACAGCTAAAGGCTGAGTAAGTGTAACTAGAGGTGCACTGATCCCGCTTTTTTGCTCCCGATCCGATACCGATCCTTTGATTTTAAGGATCACCCGATCCTGATCTCCGGTACCGAGTCCCGATACCGAAGTCCTGATCCTGCTTTGCTTGTGATATCACTAGAGCAGAACTGTATTTGGTTATGTTCTTATCGATATCTCTAAATAATCACACATATCAGTGGAGCAGAACTTATAATTACTATAACTATAATTACTATAAACTATAATTCTCTACACAGTATGAGTATCAGCCTGATCGGGACAAAATCACGAGTCCCGATCTTTGGAAAAAAGTCTGATCGGCCCCCGATCACCGATCTGAGGATCGGATCGGTGCACCTCTAAGTGTAACGTACCAGTCAATTACCTATAGCTATCAGCTGTGCAGCCTTTAGCTGTTGGTTCAGTTATAGTGTCAAGTTTAGCGCTTCAACCCTGTTATATTTAGGGTGTTTTCAAACCAGCCTGTTTATTAGTAAAGTATTCTGATTCTGATTATCCCAGGTCTGTCTCAGTATAATTGACATGGAATTTGTTTCCGAGTTATCTGGGTAGCTGTGAACACTCAAAGCGGGTCCTTGCACACTGAATTATGCGGGCTGTGCCATCTTTGAATAGGTGGTCTCATCCTTGTCTCAACCATATTGAGCATACTGAGTTCTGACTCAGGTTAGCGCTGATTGGACGCAATGTCCTACATGTCGGAGTAGGTCATTCATTCAAAAAGGAGAAAACGAATTGATTTATTCTAAAATTTCCCTTGGTGTACCCAGCAAAAGCGACAAGCTTCCCGGCTAGAGCCAGAGGGAGATCAGGAAACTGAGACAATGTCCAGTCCTGTCCCGGCATCCGTCAGGGCTGTTTTGGTACACCAGAGCAGTTACACAGGCCGACGCATGTCTGAATCAATACCCAAAAGTGTCGGAGAGGGGCTCCGCAGCAACTAGCTACTGTCCAACCGACCGGTTTTGGCCACCATCACACGAAGGTTTATTTTTCCTTCTGCTGTCTTCAACACACTGCACAGCATAAAACAGGACAGTATTCAATTCTGATGCCACGGTGCGCATATGGCTTTTTAGAAAAGTCTCCCTCTTGGGTGCTTGCTCCGAGAAGCTGAGCACACACGCAACTCTAGCTTGTGCAAGTATTTGTCTACAGACGTGTCAGACGTGGGAAGAAGGTAGTCTGAACACAACCGTGACAAATCAACCCCGAAAGTAACTGGTGCTAAATCCGGGACGAAACCCGCGCTAAATTCAAATTGTGGTTTGAATACGCCCTCAGTCATCTCACATCTGGCCACGTGCACTTTTGAAACGGCATATTTACTTTTGGATACCAGAGTGATCTGTCTAGTCTTTGAACAGAGAGATGTCTCAAAAATATATGTATATCATGTGTCTGGCAGCTATGATAAACATGCTGATTATTTATTTATGTGTAGAAATAAACTGAAGTTGTGAAAACGTGGAATAACAATTCCAATCTGTGTCATTTCTTCAATGCACATATCACAGTCCTTCATGTTTCTTCTATCTGCAGAGATGGCAAAAGTACCAATAATTCTTACTTGAGCAAGAGTAAAAAACATTTGTAAAAAAAAAAAAAACTTGACTAAGACTACAAAGTACTGATCCAAATATCTACTTGAATAATGTAAAAAGTACAGGCTGAGAAATGTATTTTTGAAAGTACAAATTACTAAAAATGTGTGTGGAAAATGCACTTTCTATGTTAGTTTGTCAATGTTATTGTTTGAATAAATTACTAACAACCTAGCCTAATTTAGCATCTAGGGCACACCCAGAGACTAAATGAAAAATACTTTTTAACTTATTAACTGTGGCTGTACTCAGTGCATATTTTCCTACCCTATCGTTGCGCAAAAAAAAAGTAACAATCCTGTTTTGGGAAAAGTAAGGAGTAGAAGTACCAATATGTGTGTTGGAAATCTAGTGAGTACAAGTAAAAAGTAATAACCGAAAAAAGTACTTTCAAGTACAGATATTTAAAAATTCTACTCAAGTACAGTACTTGAGTATGTGTACTTCGTTACTTGCCATCTCTGTCTGTCTGTCTGTCTACCAACTCTCCACTTCCATCTAACTTATTATGCAGAGCATTGAGGATGTAATGGTTTTGCGCGTGCTTCGTCCACAATGTAAGGTCTTCCTTGTTAACGCAATATGGATTTGTCCCGGATTCCGTGTGTTAATGCTTTAGGATAGGTTCATGAACTGATTAGATTTCAGAGGCCTCTTTCAAGTTGGCTGAATTCAAGATGGCCACATTTTTGTTTGGTCCATAACTTCTGACTGGGTGGATGGATTTGCCCCAAATTTGTGTTAAAATGTTTTGCTTTGTTTTTCACAATCGGGGATATAAACCTTTTGGCAGTCAGAGTTGATTGCATAGGCCTTGTTTGTTGATGGCTTCTATTCATTGCTATAAATGGATGTAAATTATTATAACACTCACTGAATGTGTTTGCGAAGAAGTGAGAGAGAAGAGAAAGGTAAGCCGGTGAGAACTTGTTAGTGTGTGAAATGCGGGGCTGCCATTGTTCAGCGGGTGGAGAGACGCACATTACTGACTGGAGCTTGGCAAAAATATATAAAATGTTGCCTAATAGAATGCAGTATGGAAGCGGCTGTGCCTCCAAGTGTTGAGAAACCACTGTTTCTTTATCTGAATAATTGAGAATTTGTATTGGGTGATTGGAAGCAATTAAGAGGATTGCATTTCGGCAAATATAATAGTGTAGTGTCGTGTTTAGCAATATTTGTGAGTCCATTGTAAATAGCTTTGAACACTGACTGTGTGGGCGTCACCTACTATGACATCACAATGGTTGTTACTCAGTGCATGTGTGACACAGTGTTCTGTAAATATAGTCTCTCTCTTGCTAGCTGACCCTGACCGAGTGTAGACCTCATTCCATAGACTCCGGATACCTCTTATTTACGCAGATAACGTTGCCCATGAAGAAATACACAGCCGCCCATGAATTACCACTGACACCGCAACACCACACACCACACAAGGCAAGTCTCAAATTGCGTACTTGAGTCAGTGCACTAAAATATAATGCTCTATATTTCAGTGCACTGACTTGTTGAGACAGTATAGTACTGTCTCAAATTGAACACCTCCGTTTTGGAAATGACACTGTTGTGGAGGTAGTTGGCAAATAAGGAAACCAACCTCTATCAAAATGCTCCTTTGTGTAAAGTATCTATCTATCTATCTATCTATCTTCGTTGTCCAGAGACAAAACGGAAAGAGAGAGAACTCTGAGTTCCCTCGCATCTTATTAGACATGACATCACAATGAGTGACAGTTCAGACTAGTACAAATGTGGGAATGAATGTATGTTGGTAATAGAACGTCACAGAGTGTCCACATGTGTATAAAATTTGCCCCAGAAATGTGAACCACTATACTGTGGCACTTTGACACGTTGCGCTCCCACCTCTGCATGCCACCAGTAGGTAGGCCTGCAAGCAAAACTAAACACTTTACCGGATATGACATGAGTGTATGCTTGTTCGCGATGTCAACATCATGCAATTTCCGCCTCATAGGCAGCGTAGCGGCCGTTCAGTGCTCCAAATGTTCGTCAGTTGCGCAATGGGTTCACGCCTGTTTTTAGGGCATCTTCTGGGCCACTTTCAGTGCACTGGAATATAACCAACAACTCTGGACAGCGCCCTGCGCACTAAAAATAGTGCCTCAAGTGCGCCATTTAGGACACAGCAAAGATGCTTTACCAAATTACAATGTTTACAATATCATCATGAGAAATGACCACTTTCATCATAGCTCAGTTCTTCAACATTCCTTTACAATATCGGACATGCACATACATACAATATCGGACAATATTGGACATTGAACTAATAATTATGATTGTGTTTAGAACAGGACCATATACAGTACTCTGATGCCACGGCGTGCCTATGGCTTTTTAAAGTCTCCTTTAAAAAGCCATAGGCACGTCTCCTTCTTGGGCAGCTGAGCACACCCACACTAAATTCAAATTGTGGTTTTAATATGCCCTCAGTCATTTCATATCTGGTCCCATGCACTTTTGATTCCGTTATGAAACAGCATATTTACTTCTCGATACCATAGTATCACTGATCTGTCTAGTCTTTGAGGAGAGCGATGTCCCACATGTATATTTATATTATGTTGGGATGCAGAAAGCTCTCTGTACTCAGACAGTGCAGAGCCATTGGTCATTCCAACATGTTACACAGCAATAGAGATGGTATTCATTGCAACATGTTGCATGGGTCTTGAAAAGATGGTTATACACAGGATTATCAAATTGTTACATTACACCTGGCGAGCACCCCTGGGGGGGCTCGATTATTAGAGCTCTAAGAGGCACAACGCTTGCGTGGCGGGTACATTTCTTTGTTTGTTTGTTGGGGTGTGTGGGCAAGTATTGATTAAGCACGGTCCGGTAAGTGCTTACGTAGAAGGGCAAGGGTAGTGCTGAGGTTCTGTTCGGTCTCAAACTCGAACCTGCGGTAGGCACGGCAGAGGGATTCAAATCGTGCATTGGACATTTGCTGTCACTTGCTTGGGTTACACTTGCATATACATTATTATTATCATGATTTTGCGATACATATTGTATATTGAGTTCCTTGCCAATACCCAACCCCAAACCACTTGTCTAAAGTACAATCAAAAATCCTAATAAATAAAACTTGGAAAAAAACAGCCTGAATGTGCTGGAAAAAACATTAAAAGTAGAAGTCCTGGCAGCTTTTGCTTCTAGCTGTATTCTGTGAGCAAGTATTGCCAACAGGTGTTTCAGCTCATTGACCTGAATGAGGAGCTGTACTAATTAGTATCAGATGGCTTTGTACACGATTGAAACAGAATGGTAGAACCAAGTTATTACATACGAGAGTCAGTTATCCATTCATGTTGTGTATTAATTAAATGATTCTGCTGATGTGGTGGCAGGCATGGTACGAGCTGATGTGGAAGTTGATGAGGCCAAACAGGATGATGGGGACGCTGCACCTCCTCAACCTCCAATAGAGCAGGTAAATTAATAGATTATTACAGATAATTATTATTATTAGTAGTATTGTTTATTAAGACTATTGTTTCTGAGAGCCTGGATCCTGCGGGCTTGCCAGGTGTAATCTAGCAATTTGCTAATTCTGTGTACATCCATCTTTTCATGACCCATGTATCATGTTGCAATAAATGCCATCTGGCCAATGGCTCTGCACTGTCTGTCGTTAAATAAATTTCATTCACAAATAAATTTCATTCATTCATATCCAGGGGTGTAGTGGGCGTGGTACGTGGGAGTACACCGTCCACTCACTTCTGCTGAGATGAAAAAAAAATTGCCAATCTGTGTTGTATGTTAATAGAATCTTCAGTAGAGGGAATTCACATTAAAACACTCACTAACTATAATGTGGAACGTCTCTTCCAGAGAGTGCGTAAGTGTACCAACACATGGGCCGTGGCCAGAGATGGCAAGTAACGAAATACAATTTAGAGCATGTATTTTTTACTTTCAAAAATTCTTTTTGAGTACATTTCTCAGGCTGTACTTTTTACTTTACTCAAGTAGATATGCGTCTACTTTATATACATTTCATGGTTATAATGTAAAGAAGATGATCTCTATATTCTATGAAAACTTAGTGGTTAATTTACTACTTTCTGAAAATACCTCTTCTGATGTCTTGCTTTTAAGTATGTGTTATCCATAGGATGTCTGTGGAAGTGTGCTGCGCTCAAAGAAGTTAATGCCAGATCTATGCGATAACATTGTGAACACTGTCTTTGCAGCCTATTGAGCAGGAGAAGTCTGTGGAAATTACCATGTTGGAAAGTATGGAGGAAAGGTGAGAGACGTCATTTGCACTATACATGATTTTGTTTGTTTCTAATTGAGATTAGCCTTAGCTGGTTGTGTTCCTGTTACGGTTTGCCGAATACACGCTTTGTACTGTCGTCACTAACAATTTATAGGGCAATATCAGAGATGGCAAAAGTACCCCGATTTTGTATTTGAGTAAAAGCAAAATACTTTATACAAAAACAACTTTAAGATTACAAAGAACTGATCCAAATGCCTACATGAGTCAGTGTAAAAAATACACGCTTTGGAATATACTCAAAATTATTTTTTTTAAAAGCAAAAAGTACAAGCTCTGAAATTTACTTAAAGTATTTTTAAAAATAAACGTACAATAGAAATTAGCCTCCTATGTTAGGAAATAATATATAAAAAGTAGCATGTCTGTTTGCAAAAAGTAAGGAGTAGTGAGTCACAAAAATCCAATCAAATGCCTGGGCGGGCATGGGAGATGATCAAATTACACTCGGGAACCTCCGACCAACCCTCAACTCCCCTGGGCCAGAGCCCCACGAGAGACCACCAACGCTTTTAGCATCACCCCTCGCACCCTACACAGCACCTTTTCACTCCCCCCTCTCTGGCAGGTGCCTCAGTCAACTAGAACTTGGCCTTGAGCCACAGCCTGCTGACGCCAACGATAGAACGCCACATAGATAGCAATTATCCGTATGTGCGATGCGGACAACAATACTACCAATGAGGTTACATAGTGTAGCTTCAAACTAGATCATACTTTTGTGCACCCTGTCCCAGGCTGGTAGAGGAGCGTCTGGAGGCAGCGCGTGAGGCTGAGGAAGCGGCCCTCCAGGCGGCCGAGGAGGCCATCCATGAGCTGGAGGCGGAGCAACACCGTGGTGAAGAGCCCAAGGCTGACACGTGCTTGGAAAGCACTCATCAGTAAGCCCTGGCACAAACCAAGTGTATTTTTCAAAGGGACTTTATTAACTCTCAGACAACTGAGCCTTCTTTTAGGCGGTTTTCCATGTTTCCAATAACCATGGATAAAACCTATAAAACATAGTCATTGTCATACATATTTGGGCTTGTTTTTCATCTTATGTGTAAATGGAAAGTGGACTGTACCCATAGGACATCGCAAACCCACAACATTCCCAATGGATGAGGGAAGTAAATATTGTTCTGTATGAGAGGGATATAATAGACATTCTTGATGTTTTGAGAGGGTGTGATATAGGACTGTAAGCAAAAGCGCTATGTACACCGCAAATGGTCATGGTACACATTCTCATGTACACACACACATGCACATCATCATCATTGTTCAACTTTCTCGAGACGATTGATTGTACAATCTCTCTCCAGCAGTTTCAGTTCAGCATCGCAGTTTTCAGGTTGTGTACATTTACATTTGTGTCTCAGGTTGATCTGTTTACATATGTTAGTTTCCTGGTGCGTCAATCGATCAATGAAATGTGGTTTTCGTAGAATGAGTGACACAAAATTAACTTGCATTAAAACACTGACACGAAAATTGCACCCTTCTTGTCCGGACAATACTGGACACTGGAGGGAGATCACCGCAGATTTCACATTTAGTTGGATGACATTTCCAACCGTCCAACCATTTTCCCGCTCTTTGGTTAGATTCTATGTCTAAGATACATAAATAAGAATAGACAGTACAACGGCACATGCACACACACACACACTACTCTGTACATTCAACATGTAAATATTCATATAAATATTCATACTTGCGCATATCTTTACACTCTGTACAGGTGCACATGTGCACACTAAGTCTAACATGTAGCTATGCTCCAATGCCATGGGGGGGGCTGTTCTCATTTGTACAATGTAAATGTACAAATCGCTTATCTGTGTTTGCAATTGTACAAATTGTTTATATAAAATATATACAAACTATTTTTTTAGGAAATGTTGATTCAGAAAGGAAAATAAAGGTTACCTAACAATCTATTGGGGTGTACATTTTTGTGCTGTACATAGATGTGGTGCTCAGCATAAATGATTACTCACCTTTCACAATTCATAGATATCGAGTACACAGCACATTTTGCAATTTCACAAACGCGTCAGATTTGGCGTTAATATTTTTGATTTCAGCTTCCATAGGATCCCATTCATTCTGACTCTGTCGTTGGCGCCGCTAGCGGACAGTATCACCGGAAGAAGTCGCGTGTGAGATGTCTCGCTCTCATATACTTTATAGGTCTCTCTATCTCTCCTTGTCCCGGATATGCGGGTGCTTTCAACAATGGCAGCGCGCAGTCGGCGGCACAACCCGAGTTCGTTCACAGCAATGGGATGACGTCATGCACGCTGCGTCTACTTTATATACAGTCTATGATAATGTCACAATGAAATGCGTATCCTGTTCTGTATAATTTAATGTAATTTTAAAAAGAAAAGTTCACGAGGGGTTGTGCTCATTTATGCTGAGCTCTCAGCGATTTTTTTCAGAGAACCCAAACGACCAGGCAAACATTTGTGCTTCATTATTCCACCCAAATAATGCCTAGCAGGGGCCGGTTCTGTGGTGCAGCTGGATAGACGGTTTCATCCAGCCCCGTTCACTCTTGTGCCTGTGGCTTAGTCTCACAGTGCACACAGTTGTCGTGAGATCGATGACCGCATCTGGCATAAGCATGCTGCTGGTCTCCCTCCCTTTAAAAAAAACATGCGTAGCAATACATACATCCTTTTTGCGTCGAGAAATCTATTGCACTCTCAGAACAATTCTGATAACGGAGCATCACATTGAAAAATAATATCAATCACAGATATTTCAATAATGGTTCTGTATCACTACTTCATTTAACCATGCAGAGGCCATTACTTGCTAACTTACTGGCCCTGTGGCGCAGTCGATTAGTCTGCTTTCATCCAGCCTCAGGAGCAGGGTGTGCACGCTCTCTCCCTCTCTCTCTTTCTGCAGAAATGCAGAGTACATTGGTAGCTTCATTTTAAACTTAAAGTTACTGATATCACTGCAGGGCCTGGAGACGCAGTCACAAGAGTGAATATCGCTGTTTGGTTAGTTCACTTTGTGGCAGGAAGCAGTGCCTGCAAAAACGGTGCCCCTGGTGGCTACCATGCTTTTCCAACTGGAAAAATGCAACATTATATCATGACGGATGGAACAATGAAACATTGAAAATCATACTAGAGTTGTTGTTTCACCAATACCATGTCACTTCCGAACACAGCATGAAGCAAACACTGGGGTGTTGATTTCACTTCTCCAGACAAACCTTGGAGCTACTCACTACAAGAAAAGGTTACATGAAGGCTAAAACAGTGATAATAATGAAGTGTGCTGCCGTGTTTTGTTTTGAAAAGACTGCCCCTAATTCCGGAGGAAGACGATGAGCTGGAAGCAGAGTAAGTCCCACCTCTTTTTTTTACCTGCCCGCGCTCAGCGACGCCATCTTGGGAAGGGGTAAGATGCAGGAGCGGATGGCAGTGGAGTGACAGCTGAATGTGCCCTATATATACACAAGTTTATGCACTAAAATTGCAACCCTGCCATTTTGTCCTGCCCTTTGAACGCGCACGTCCGGTATCTCTATAGCTGCCTGTGTAATGTCATCATAGTGGATCAAAGTGGCTGAATTTGTCAACACGGTTCATGCTTAATTTCTTTCCTTTAAGGTGATTTGTTTTACAGCATAGTGTATGGAATTGTCCAAACGCCCGGTCATCAGTTACGGTGCGTTTCCACCAAATTCACGTCCAATCGAACATTGCATCAATTGATCTATACTTGACGCGTGTTCGAATTCGAATGTATGCGCTGCTCTCCCTCCCTTTGACGCTCAACTTAAATTAGTCCATATCCCGTGTTTGACGTGCTACTCGTTTCTGTGTCTGAAATGCAAATGTCCACGTCAATTGGCATCAGCATTGGTCAATTGATACTGGACGCAAAATCTTGCATCGTTTGACACTGCCGCATCTTTTCGCATCCGCTTGCATGGCATTTTCGTGACTTCTGACACCGGTACATGCGCATACTATCTTTGGAGGAAACAGACCATTAAGGCTGATTCATACCCTAGGTGTGGCCAATTACGTACATAATCCGCCCGTACGCTCCTCGCGTTGTCGCCTTCATACCTCCGAGGGTCTTTTATGTTACCGTGTGCAACATAACCATTCGCACGTAATCATAAGGTCCCCAGATTGGTGTCAATTTACGTGCACAATCGACGGAGAGAACGCGTGAAGCGCTCCATCCGTACCCGTATCCGTTGTTTACCTGAGATATGAATGCGCCTTTAGTGAACTCCGCTGCCAGAGTGACCCTGCACTTGCCTCTACTCGGCTAACCCCCGCGCTCCAGGCTTTCAGCAAGAATTGACGCTTGCCTCTGCATGAAAACAGCCCCAGGTGTGTCTTTCACACAGACATGGAGGTCTTCTGCTAATGCATCAAAAAGGGGTCAAATGTTTTGTGTGTGTGTGTAAAATTGAGAAGGGAGATAATAGCATACATCAACTATCACCCAGTTTTTCATTTCTCAATTGTCCTGCCTCTGGTTGGCAGATATGGACAGAGTAGCCATAGAAATCACTTCAGTAAAAGTATTGTCACCTCAGCAAAATATTTCTCAAGTAAAAGTAAAAAGTAGTCATCCAAATAGTTACTCAAGTAAAAGTTAAACAGTACTACGCAAAAAAGTTACTTAAGTAGCAAATAAATAAAAGAGAGTGAACGCCCGAGTGGGAGAGAGCGAGAGCGCACAAGAATGAGAGAGAGAGGGAGAGAGAGAGATATGATGCCAACTGTTCCCAACGGGTATCGCTAAGCCCAAGTTAACAAGTAGCAATTTGCTGACATCTTAGTAAAAGTATTTTTTTTTTCACCTCAAATTTAGTAAAAGTAGAAATTCACTTGGGAAAAATGTACTTCAAAAGTAAAAAAGTACACAACAAATTGTAATGCGTTACTGCCCATCCCCACTGGTTGGTACATCAGGCTTGGGTCAATAGAAACATGTTTTACAGCCAATCTTATATCATATTTGTTTATTAATTATTTGTCTTTGGTTAGCAAATATGTGGTAGTCAAAGGGTAAAGCGTGTGCTGGGCTGGCCAGCATAGGTATGGTGCCTATGACTTAGGTCACAGGCACGGGCAGGGTCGCGAGTTCCTCTCTCCTCGCCGACATTTCTACAACATTCCTCCCACCCCCCAAAAAAGTGGGACGAGTCTCTCTCACCCCACTTCCGCACTAACCCCATGTATTTACCATACGCTGAAAAAATGTACCTTACAAAATAAAATAGTAAACACTATTTTTCCTCAGAATGTTAAGATCTTCCTCTTTTTATTATAAGCTCTTATGTCTTAGGGTCTTAAAGATATAATTTCTGCAGAATATCTGGCGTGCTTCCTAATATCAGTGAAAATTACATGAAAATGGCTGGCGCTAATATGGCATAGTGGTAGCAGTTTGTTTAGTTACAGTACTCGTTTAGTCACAGTAGGGCTAGAGGTTGGGGTAAGGGTAGTTAATAACTTATTTTTGTTATGTTTTGCATTGTTACATAAGCTTTGCGTGTGGTTGAGTCATGTTCCCTCCGGTGGTTTCGAATATTTTTTTAATTATGCTATGGCACGAGATGTACTTTGCTGTAGGGTGTTTCTCAGCTATTTACAATCAATGCCGTGTTGACTAGCACATCTTTATGTGCTGAGATTGCACAGCGCTGCCATCACCTGCTTGTGCATGTAGAGAGGCCTTGCTTGCTTGCTTTTTATAGAAACAATATGCTACTGTAGTGTGTGCAGCCATTCATACACACTGTTTTCATTGTGTGTGGGCCGTGGGGGTGTCTCTGTGCATTATTTTTGCCTGAGGAATTACAATCAATAGAGACCTCAGAGCTTGTGGATCAACAATTTGAACTTGACTGAACAATTATTATTGTATGTCAGTATGTGTTTTCTTTTTTTGCCTTTAACCAAATTTTTCAACTAAAACATTGGCAATATATATATATATATATATATATATATATACCGTGAAGATTGACCAAATAAGAATATCTCCACATAATAGCTTATAATAAGCTTATAATATAAAAAAGGCGATCCCGATGATCTAAAAACGTGTTGTAGATTTTTTTTTCTAAAGTTTTTCGCTCGGCTTTCATAGACATGTTGAAACAAAATATTTCTTCTCCAGAATCGGGACAAAGCACTTTTTACACAATACTGGCCAGTTCTCCCTTTCCATACACACATGCCAAACATTAGGTCCTGTTTTGATCCAGGCTGCTTGCAAATGGCACACATCAAGAGTTTTCTACATTGTTTTATTGTTGGACTTTGCCATTAACGTCACCCACCCCTGTCTAGGGAGGAGCTGGTGACCGAGAGGAAAGATGCAGCCTTGCATAGCAAGCAGCAGGAAGAAAAGGTCTGTTATTAACTCAAACTTTATTCATTTGTATAACACTTTTCATGCAGAGCAACACAAAGTGCTTTACAGAAACAGAACATTGAACAGGACAACGTTACCCACAGCCTCCCAACCCAAACAAACTGGCACACACTAAACCAAGAACACAGACACACACGCAAACAAATTCAGTGGGCTGATGTACCGATGACGGTAAGATCCTAGTTATGAGAAATCAGAGAGATGTGTCTTGAGCTTCTTAAAAACATCCACAGTCTCCAGGATCTCCAGAAGACCATTCCATAGTCGAGGGCCATAGAGGCTCTCCATGCGATTTGGAATTAACTCGTGGAACTTGTAACAGCCATGTGCCGCTGGACCTCAGTTTCCGCGACGGCTGATATGGTACAAGCAGATCAGCTGAGTACGGAGGGGCGAGTTTGTTAACACATTTGAACACCAGTAGAAGTATTTTGAAGTCAATTCTGATACGGACAGGGAGCCAGTGCAACTGGTACTTGAGTAGCCTGCTTAAGCCCAATTCGCACTGGACTTTTATTACCTATGGACCCCAGGTAATTCAGACTAATTGCGGAGGACGTCAGAATTTCATTTGACGTGCAAAGTAATAATTCCACTGCGAGTTACCTACTGTGATTCGTCGAAACACCACAATTGTTTGAATTCTGAATTTGTTTAACTTTGTTAATACACGTGTGTGTAGTCTGTGTATGTGTGTACAAGTGTAGGCAAGCAACGATATGGCACATGTGTTATAATGTCTTAAATTGAGCAAAAGACAGGCTTTTGCTTATCCCGTCAGAACGGGTGACAAAATAACACAGACGTCGGGGGGGGTAAATGCAAATTAACAGAGGTCCCCACGTAATTCAATGGCAGTGCGAATTGGGCTTTAAACTGTTTTTGCCTTTTTGGCCGTTCAAAGTGACAACGGAGACAACAACGCTGTAGCCTTCATCAATGATGATGGTGGGGTTAGAGAGGAGGCAATCAGCAAATTATGTGAAAAACTAGACGTATGCAGTCGGTGCCGACTGGTAAAGTGATATCCCCGAAACGCTCCAGAAGCATCAATGAACCCCACATTTATTTTTGCCCCATGCTAGCAGTAGTTTTTCTGCCATCAGGTCATGGTTCCTGTACATAGACTGTTTTTGTACATAGATTGTCCAATGCACATTCGTTTCTCCACCACGCAAAGCCATTACATCCCTTACACTGCGCGGTGGCAGAGTGGATGGAGAGCGCGTCCCCCAGGCCACAAGCCGAGCAGTGCCGTGGGTTCGCATACCCTCGCCGGCTTTTCTGCAATGTCTCCCCCAACTCTTCATCCCAGTTTCCAATTTAATCCTGTCACTATCTCTCTCAATAAAGATATCACAGCTGTACAGGCGAGGGAGGACTCCGTGCACTTGTTCTGTGTGGGGTACTGTAGAAATATTTAGCTTACTTGTTTATTGTGCAAGTCTGTACTACTGCAATAATAGGAAAGCTAGTGCGGTTATGTTCTCCACCTGTGCAATTATTAATTTTCATTTTGGTTGCAGGTTTCTGGAGAGGCACCTGATGGGGACGCAGCAGGCGAAGGTCAGGAATATTATCTATATTAATATGATAATAGTACTAAGTGTGTTAAAGTCTGTGTTTTCACATGATTATCTGCAAACAAATCTACCTTTGGGTATGAATAAAGTCACCTTACCTTACCTTATTAAAAAGCAAGCTTTATTATCAGTCTTGACATTACCGTTCCTGCCATTTAACCCTTTCACTGTCATTTTCACAACATGAAATGTTTTTTTTTTTTTTTATTTTAAATTGAAGAAATATACGTTCTTGTAAAGACTCTTTGAGTGCCAACCATTTTGCACCAAAACATTTGCACTGATGTTTGACGGTCCACCAAATATATTGTAAAGCGAGTGCCCCCTCTTGGAGGAGCTGGGGAATAGATCGAACCAGGTCAAAAATAGCTGAGCTCAGCCATTACCCAGCTCCGTTGTGACTCTATTTGGGGGGCGTCTCTGCGCATGCCAGGGCACCAACGGTGCCGGCCCAAAATGCACTGCGCTGTGCATTCATTACAATATGAATACTACTGCCTATAATATTGTAATGGTTGGGGCGCCTCCACTCGGAGGGGCAGGCAAGTGTAACCGGGGAAGGCACGTCTGGATGTCGTTCGACATGAGGCCAGCCTGGCTACTTGCCAAGCATCATCCAGATTGTACTTATACCCCTCCACAAGCAACAGCTCAATCACTCATGGTTTCAATCCCAGCATGCCCTGCGGTACCTCAGCCATGGTGGCACCATTCATTACAATATATAGATTATAGAAGTTCTCTTCTTTCTACAAAACAATGTGTTTGTATCTTTGTTGAAGAATCAATTTGTTTCCAAAAATATGTAATTTGCTTTGGTAATTTGTTTTTTTGGGGGGGGGACATCTATGGACGCCCTTGGCATGGAAAGAGTTGAAGTGAGAAAAGTTGGAATGTCCACCAAATATTTCCAAGTTCCAACAAAACATAACAATAGAAAATAAAATAGATTTCTTTTTTCCAGGAACATTTGGGTTTTATAACTTCCCATTCTGAAAAGGCATCATTTAAGCATACACATTCTGTAATACCTTGGTGGCTGTGAAAGAGTTAATTATGATTTTAGAGGACAATAATTGGTGTTTTTGCAGGCATAACTTTATTGGGTTGGAATATTGCTCACGAGAAAAAATAAGGAAAGGAGATTGAATGTCCTGTACTTATAAAGTAACAAAATCATTAAATTGCCTTATTTTGGAGATAAAGCTGTAAGTAATCTAACCAACACTCTAATCACCAACACTGGTGGTGAACAGAGATGGCAAAAGTTCTGGGATTTCTTACTTGACATTTGTAAAAAAACAACTCAAGTAAGACTACAAATTATTGATCTAAATATCTAAAGTAAAGTAAAAAAGTACAGGCTCAGAAATGTACTCAAAAAGTATTTTTGAAAGTATAAAGTACAAAGTACAAAACCTGAATTTGCCTTAACACTTGCCAGCGATATTTGTTTTGAGGGGCACACCCAGAGACTAAAGGAAAACAACTTATTAACTGCTACTGTACTCAGTGCATTACCGAGTACCGCC
>OMKY01223466.1:0-14256 GCA_900302395.1 Bregmaceros cantori
TGCACTGAAGTTTGAAAATCCACCAAATATATTTTGTACAAAAAACTATATCTAACCTTAACATTTCACAATATAAGGAACTTTAAGAACGAACAAAATATTTGTGTTCTCAACCTGTTCAGGATCAATATTTTGGTGGCAGAATAATTCAGAGAACGAAAATGTTAAATATAGATCTGCCTGAACCGTTTGGAACGGAACGTTTTAAAAATAATTTAGTTTTCAAGCCCTGATGACACTACAACTTCCCACTTTGGAACTGTGCACTCAAAATTTATTTTAAACATGTTAGTGTTGTGTTTTCTCACGGTGAGACGTAAATTGGGATTAATGATCAACCACCGAACCTTTTCTCGTTCCCAAATGAAATTCATGTTCACAACAACCCACGTTCAGACCTCATTTTTGTTTCTGTTTTTTCATGCATTTTTCATTCCAGTACGCCCACGCTGATGGGCTGTTCTGTTTACACAATATTACACTCTAGGAACAATCATTGCAATGATCAGTGCTTATTAAATGAGAGACCTTTCCTGCAAATGTCACCAATTACCCTGCATTCACAAAGAGGCCAGAGACCCTCTGGTATATCACAAACACTTTGCTAATATGGCTGCATCAAGCATGGAATGTGTCACCCATACACATTAACACACACACACACACACACACACACACACACACATTAACACCCATACACATTAACACACACACACACACACACAATTTCACTCAGTTTGGAGCACAGCCTTACAGTGGATACGTATTAAGGAGACACAGACGAGAACACGTTGGGACCTCATAAAATTAACTATTGAGTGCACCGCCAAAAAGAAGCCTAACCCCTACACTAACCCTAATCCCTACCTGATCTGTAACCTATCCCCCACCCTAACCCCTAAACCTAACCTAAAAAAAAGCACAATTTGCAGCTGAAAAAAAGCTGCAAAGAAGTGCACGTGGCGTAATTTGTTCTTGGGACGTTGGCGTAAAAGTTGAGCACGCTAGCTCTACAAGCTGATGCAAAGACTTTGAGCAGACAACCTTAAGTTGCTGTCAGCGGAGCGTCCGCTGTGTTTCAATTCCGAAACATTCCAGCGAGGATCGTTCATCCATTAATAATAATGAAGTATGATCATTATGTTACTTATTAGACTACAGAAATGCACCAAATCACTTCTTTCTTTCGTCATTTCCAACAACTCTGGAAAATTTCATCCAGATCCATGCTCAACTTTTTCAGTTATCCAGGGGACAAACCAACGCGACCAAAAACACAACCTGCTCCGTGGCTCCGCCCCAGCGCAGGTAATAATATATAATATTATATTATATATATATATATTATATATAAAGTGACACGAGAGCAGCATACGAGGGGGCGGTCAGAAACCGCCACTCACACTACAGTGCGGCGTGTGAGGTGGCTGGTACTTCTGTCAGTGTTAAGAATGGAGACAGCCACTGTTCCTGTATCTGGCAGTTCTGGTGAGCAGAGCTCTGAGGCGCCTGCCAGAGGGGAGGGCAGTGAAAAGGTGCTGTGTGGGGTGAGAGGGGTCAGATGCAATGTTCCGTGCCCTCTCCTTGACCCTGGCTTCGAAACGATTGTGGATGGCGGGTAGGGAGGATCAAAGCAGATCTTATATTGAGAGAGACGAAGAATCCGATGTCATATTGCATGCTGAACCTCAGTCAGTACCACTGACTGTGATGTCGTAACGGATCTGCGCATGAGAAGGGGCGGTGGCCTATGCAAAACCATTACATCCCCAACCCTTCGCATTTCATGGATATAATAGCAGCATAACCATTAACTGCTCTCCAAGCACTTTTAATATTTTGTTCCTGCCTGTTTCAGCATTACAAGTTCACTCCCCCTCTTGTCCACTGATTAAAGTGGTGAGTCCTGGGTTCAGGCAGGGTGATGGGTGAGTGTGTGAATCAGTAATGCCATCAACGGTGAGCAGCCAGACAATCAGGTCAATGGGCACCCCCTGGGTACCGGATGCTGCTGCTATGGACGTCTCTGATGAGGCCCAACATCCTCGTCTTTTAAAGGAAAACGACACCAAAAATGCATCCTGATATACGTTCTTCTCTGTTCTTCATATATTTTATATGGTATATTCATATATGCATATGTATTCATACATATGCATTCACTTAGACTTTTTATGAAAAAAAAAGGGCTGTGGCTGTAAAACACTGCCCCCCCCATGCCTATGCTGAATAACGCCGCCCTGGGTTTGAATCCCAGCCCACCCAGATTCTTTCTGTGTGGAGTTTACATGTTCACCCTGTGTCTGCGTGGTTTTCCTCCGGCCACTCTGGTTTCCTCCAACATTAAAAACATGTTGTCGTTGTGGACAGGTGTTGAAAATTAGTATTTGCATCTGGTGTGTCCAGCGTAACTTGTGAAATCTATAACTTGTAATATTTAAAATAAACATCATCAAACATCACAAGGGCATTTAGTCACAAGAGGATGCAAGAGGTTGCCAGTTTGAAGTCGTCAAATCTTTGGTCTGAACTGGCCTATAGGAAGGATAGTGGGTCAAGGCAGAGTCCGAGTCAAGTCCGAGTCTTTAGGGATTGAGTCCGAGTCGCGTCCGAGTCTTTGGGGGTCGAGACCGAGTCAAGTTGGAGTCTTTAGACGTCGAGTCAGAGTCGAGTCAAGTCCGAGTCTTTAGGGTACGAGTCCGAGTCGAGTCTCGAGTCATTTTTAAAGATGTAGCTCTAAAAGCTTGGAATTGAATGCAGAACTAGATTTCACATCACATTACGTACAATGAACGAAGATTGAGCTACTGGCGTCTCTTCTCTTGTGTGTGTGTGTGTGTTGCTCGGCCCGTGGCCTGGGGGACACGCTCTCTAACCACTCTGCCACCACGCGCCCCCATGCTTGTTTGGTTTTTACCGAATCGCTATTTTACCGATAGCGATGTGAACTGCACGGTATGCCGCAATATCATAGACTGTATATAAAGTAGACGGAGCTTGCATGACATCATCCCTTTGCTTTCATCAAAGTTGGGTTGAAGCCGCCGACTGCCATTGTTGAAAGTACCCATATATCTGGGACAAGGAGAGATAGAGAGAGCTATACAGTATATGAAAGAGAGACACCCCACACGCGGCTTCTTCTGGTGGTACTGTCCGCTAGGGGCGCCAACGACAGAACGAATGGGATCCTATGGGAGCTGAAATAAAAAATGTTAAAACCAAATCTGACACGTTTGTGGAATTTTTACCCTCCTCACTCAATTAACTGATAATTATCCCGGCAATATACATTAAAAAATCAATTAGGAAATATCTTCAAATAGGTTAAAACAGGCTGCTAAGATTGGAATATTTGTATTGGAATTCCCATGGGGCTTGGTTTTAGGAGACTAGGCTCCCCTCATACCAACCCGGAAGGAGCCACGGACATCAAACCGAACGTGGTGTCCATTTTTATATACAGTCTATGCACAATATAAATTTAGTCCATATTCTATTTCTTAACATAATTTAGCCCTACGTACCTAAATGGGGGTGTAGATAAAATCAACTGAAACCTTCTGCTTTCGATTTTGTGTAATCACACTTGTGTTGGCTAACAAGTATCCAACATTACATACATATCCAATTTCAATAGGGAACAAGATTGTGATGTCACACCTTCCAAAAATCCTGCCCGAGTGAGCAGTAGCACCTCCTCCTGTAGGGCGGAGGTGCATGGATACACGTGGCATTGTTTACATTCATGCATTCAGACTGGAACGCAAGAAACATAATCGTAATAGGAAATATAGTGATGTGCTTAGTTGTTTCCAATTACATCATCACCCCCTATGGGTCCATAAGGATTAGATATGCGAGAAAAGTACTGCTTTACGGAGAATAAGTTCAGGTATGTACCAACGCTGTGCCTACAGGTGGTGCCAGCCGGACGGCCACCAGTGTAGGCGTGGGCAACCCGCGGTGCTCTTATTGATGCAAATGAAGTAATCTTGTTAAGCAGCTGCCTCTTCATTAGATTACTGCCAGGGTGTAGGGCTAATTGCCTGCACGGTTAACCCCTTCCCTCCCTGTGGCACTGGGACATTATTTGATGCTAATGGAATATGATCTAATGTAATAGTCTCTCTCTGTGGGAATGCAAACCCACCCCACCGCTACGGATGTTGGTTATCTATTCATGTATGTGCATTTGTGCTGTGCGATCTGACGGTATGTTTTGCCGAGACGGTTAGATGGACCAACATTAGTGCTGCAAATAACAATTATTTTAATAGCCGATTTATTTTATTGAAATGATTAGTTGACTAATCTGTTGGATATTTTAACATAAAATCCCCCAAATATTCACAGCAACACAGATATTAATCTTATCAACTTGAAATGTAGTCATTTTAGTTCATAGTAGCCAACACATTTACAACTAGAAGCACTCAGAGATTGCAAACCTGCGCCAAAGTGGTAGAAAGAAATAGTACTTTTAGTGCTAGCATATTGTGTGGCAATCCTTTATCAATGCAAGTGCTCATAGAGTAGTAGCCTGGCAAGCCAGAACCAATGCATCTTCCACGCATCACACATCGCTAGGTGCTTGTAATAGTTAGGAAGCTGACACTGTTGGACCTAAGAAATCACTCAGATTTTTACATGGGAACCTCTCATTGACCACCCCATGCACTAATCAGGTAAAGAACTTCCCATCCATCTATCTGTAGGTGTTGGTGATTAAGTACGATTATGTTGCTTGTTGCAGGCACAGGAGTCACGACCACGTGGCGTCACTACGGAGAACAAGGATCGTTCACCTGTTAATAATAATGAAGTATGACTTATTTTGTTACAGATCTGTGCTCAACTTTTTCAGTTATCGATGGGACAAACCAACGTGACCAAAAACATAACCTGCTCCGCCCCAGCGGACGTAACAATTAGTCACTTAGTCAGACATCCATTATCATCATTAAAATGTATGTTTGTTGTTTTTATAATTTCTTTTGTTAATATTCACATTTTTATCAATAATTTTGAGTGATTATATCATATTTTGGATTTTCAGAATCATAGTCATCACAGAATCATAATCAAGTACCGGTAATATCATTTTTTTTGTTTTAGGATCTTTTTATTGCAATTTTATCATGAAGAACACACATACAACACATTCCCACAGTCCACAAAATGAGTAGAATACTGGTACATACATAGGTATAGGAAAAATACCTAAAAATAAATAAATACATAAAAATACATTTGAAGATAAAATATAAATAGAAACAAAAATAAAATAAAGATAAAAAAAACAATAATTAGAGATTCAGCGTTCTTTGTCCATTACTAGCCTTATAAAGTCGTTCCATGTCCTTGAAAACTTCTGTTCCGAGCCTCTCATAGAGGCCCGTAGCTTTTCTATTCTAAGGCATGAAGTCATGTCCCTCAGCCATTGTTCAATTGTAGGCACTTCTGAGCCTTTCCACTTCAGTAGGACCGTCCTTCTGAAGTGGAAAAAAAAACTGCTGACAATAACAATGATTGAATCCCTTGACGATTTTCGATTAATGCATTAGTTGTCGATTAATTTAGTAATGGATTAGTCATAGATTAATCGACTAATTGTTGCAGCCCTAGCCAACATGCTGTATTTCCTCAAGCTATGTGCCACTTCTTTGTTCCACATCTTCACGTCCACAGAGAGAGGGAAGTTGAGCCGCATATAGACCACAGAGGACAAGTGGCCGCCGGACACCAAGATATTTTAAACTAAAAGCACTCAGGGATTACAAACCTACACCGTAGTGGTACAAAAAATAGTACTTTTAGTGCTAGCAGTATGTGTGGAAACCCATTATCAATGCAAGTGCTCGTAGAGTAGCGCAATTGGGATTGACGCCACCGGCGAACATGCTCAGCACAAGCCAATTACATTTCCCAGCAGCCATCGCAACCCGGAAGTCTGGTCATGTGACCGCGATAAGCGCACAACGATCTATCGGTAAGTTATGATTATGTTACTTATAGGCTACAGAAATGCACCAAAATGCAATCACCTCTTGCGTTGGTCATTTCCAACAACTCTACAAAATTTAATCCAGATCTGTGCACAACTTCAGTTATTCTGGCGACAAACCAACGCGACCAAAAACAACCTGCTTCCGTGGTGCAGGTAATTAACCTGCCTGGGGCTGGCTTTGGGGCAGTCAGTTAAACCGCTGCATCCAGCCCCATACATGGTGCTGGTTCACAGCACATGCAGTGCTGAGATCGCTTCCCCCTTCACGGTGATATACTGCAGGTCTTCTCGTTCCTGCTCTCTCATACATCTTTCACAATAACAGTAAAGATGCAGGGTGTGATTATTGCTTTTTCACCAAACCGATCGATTCGAGAAGATGAACGGCTCGCTCTGACTATCTACATTTTGATGCTAGGTAGATTTTTTGGGGGCTGGTTGGGAGAGGGGCAGACACCTGTGCAGTTAGGAATATATTTGATACAAATGTCATATGGTGTGTTCGGGGAGATTGCCATTTGGTGTTAGGTATACTGGGGACATATTGGAGTGTGACCCACTTCTGGAGTAAACATCAACCACACACTCCACGCTGGTGTCCGCCTTGTCATTATTTATACAATATACTACCGGATAACATGTGGTGTCAGAACATAATCTCTGACACCCCCCCTCGAACCCCTCACACACAAACAGACTGCATGATGTAGATAACAATTTTGACTGCATGCTCATCCCCAATTTATCCAATTCAAATATCATTGGATGAACTCCCAGCAGCAGGTGACTGAATGGCAATAGTTCATTACAGAAATAAGGCCCAATTGAGTGACTGAAACTTGAATGGCAATATGGTAGAATTCGCTTATAGTGATCACGGATATAGTGATCACCCGCTTATATTGATCAAAATGCTCAAGAGGGAATCACTTCCATACAAATGCTGTTTAAATAGTTTGGTTATAGTAATGAAGAAATCCACTTATAGTGATAATTTTTGGACATTTTTTGCCAAACATGTGCGACAATAATTTGTTGTTGCTGTATACACATATAAAGAACAAAGATTGTGACAATGCCACGATCCATTAAGCTACAAGTCCGTGCCTCTGAGATAATGTAGCCATCCCATTGGTCCACACGTGGTCACAAAAATCGTGTTATCCAGTCACAGCGCAGTAGGTGGGACAAGCAGTGTGGAGGCATGACAACCAAACGTCTCGCCTAGTCCATACAAACTCCGCCGACATCTTGCGTAGCCCGTCCAATATCCCCCCACGTCCGCGCTGATTGGCCGATTTGGATCCGTACCGGCGGCTTGCCTGGTTTTCCCAGACCCAATGCAAATGCCTAGCGATGTGCAATGCGTGGACGATGCGTTGGTTCTGTTGGTCCTTGCCTCTGTCTGCCCCCCCCCAGGGCAGATGTTATGTCAGCATCTACTCCTCTACCCTTTACCCACATCCCAAGGTGTTGCGTTGCCCAAGCTGAGGCGGGAGGGGAAGGGAGGGCATGTCCACCCACCGCTAGCCTGCTATGGCCATGACTCTGGGGTTTTCTGCTTCTCAGAGATCTCATCCAGCTTAGTCTGAAATTGCAAAGTACCAGTTTCTGTGTGTGGAGGCTTGTCCCAGTCTTGGCAGTGGAGAGGGGCTTACACACTCATACACATTATACATACTGTGGGTGTCTACACAAGCACACAGCGGCATGAGCACACATGCATACACACAAACACACTTTGTTTTAATTGTTATTTATTCTTTTGGGCGCGAGCGCCGTTTTTCATTCTTTTTATTGAGAGATAGTGATTGGATTAAATCGTAAACTGGGATGAAGAGTCAGAGATGGGATTAGAGCCCGCGGCACTGCACAACCTATGGTCTTAGGCGTGCACACTATAAGCACTCTGCCACTGCGCTGGGGCTGTGCTGCAAAGCAGGTTATGTTTTTGGTTGCGTTGGTTGGTTTCTCTGTCCCCAGGATAACTGAAAAAGTTGTGCACGGATCAGGATCAAGTTGGCAGAATTTTTGGAAATGACCAAGGGAATAAGTGATTCCATTTTGGTGCATTTCTGTAGCCTGTAAGTAACACAATCATACTTAATCACCAATTTACCGATAGATCACTGGGCGCTTACCATGTTCATGTGACCAGACTTCGGGTCGCAGGGGCCACTGGGAAATGTAGTTGGCATGTTCACCGGTCGCGTCAATCGCAATCGTGCTACTCTACGAGCACTTGCATTGGTAATGGGTTGCCACACATATTGCTAGCACTAAAAGTACTATTTTTTTGTACCGCAGGTTTGCAATCTCAGTGCTTATAGTTATACATTTTAATATGTTAGGAAAATTGGCAAAACATGACTTGGAATAATTTTATTTGCTTATGACACTAACCTTGTTCACATTTCCACACGCAAGGACGCAGTTCTAAACTGCGCAACAGCAAAATAAAATACTTCTGACTATCTGAGAACCAAGGTCTCTGCGGATACACAACATTTGTTGACTTTCTTTTCCTGCCTTTACTTTACAACTTCTAAGTGACGTGTCAAATTTATGTTGTGAGTTTATGTTGTGAAGCACGTAAAAGGTTCATCTATCAGGCCTCATGAGTGCGTTGCGGGTCACATATATGGACATCTGTGGAATGTGAGTGAGTTGTGTGTGTGTGTCTTTGTTTATCGTGCCGTGTAAAATGATCTTCTTAAATGCCCCCCCGTGGGCAACTAGATGTGTGCTAAGCGGTTGCAGAGACAGTTAGGCTCGAAGGATATCTCAGATAGCGGCCTCGTCAAGAAACACATTAGCTGTGGAGATCTTAATGATGGTGGATTGTATGACTTGGAGGCTTTTCACATGAATATGCCTGGAAGATAGCACCAACATAAAAAGATGACTGTGAGGGTGTTGTGTGTGTGTGTGTGTTATACGAGAGAGAGAGAGAGAGAGAGAGAGAGAGAGAGAGAGAGAGAGAGAGAGAGAGAGAGAGAATGGTGATGAGCGAGAGCCTGAGATGACTTGGAGACCTGTGTGTGCGTGTGCATGAGTGTGTGTTATGTGAGAGAAAGACAGAGGGAGAGATTGAGAGAGAGAAATCTCAGACTTCCCGCAGACAACATCTACTTACTTGCAAAAGACATAAAAAAGATATCTTTGTTGTTCTCCTTTTTTTGGGGCTTAAGTGCCGTTTATCATTCTTTATTGAGAGAGATAGTGACAGGATTAAGGGGAACTGGGATGAAGAGTCAGGGGGATACATTGCAACAAAGATGGAGAAGGTATGCAAACTGACCTATGGACCCCTGGTAATTCAGAATTATTGTGGAGGATGTGTGAGTTTCATTCGACGTGTGAACGCGCAATGTCAGTGATTTGCAAAGTAATAATTCCACTGCGAGTTATCTACTGTGATTCGGCGAAACACCACAATGGTTTGAATTCTGAATTTGTTTAACTTTAATACACGCACACACGTGCGTGAAGTCTGTGTATGTGTGTACATGTGTGGGCAAGCAGAAAATACAGCACATGTATCATAATGTCTTTTAAATTTAAAAGACTGGCTTTTACTAATCCTGTCAGAACACGGGACAAAATAACACAGACGTCAGGGGGTAATTTACCAGAGGTCAAATTACCAGAGGTCCCCACGTAATTCAATGGCAGTGCGAATTGGACACTTCACGAAGTACACAAATTTGAAATTGGTTCTTTCTTGTGTGTGTGTGTGTGTGTGTTTGTGTGTGTGTGCGGTAAGGGACACGGGGGCGGACGTGTGGATGTGAACTTAAATCTGTCATCCAGTGTAATGTTAGAAAGATAGCCTGTGGGTTGATGGGGGCCAGGGTGCTGTGTTCCTGGATGTTGGTGCTATGTTTGTGGTGTAATATCACTCTGGCTGACAAAGCCATTTCCTGACTAACACTTAAAGCCCCCCCTCCGCCTCCTCCCACCACCAGCGCCGTTCTATTTTACTCGTGAAGCAGATCGATTCAAACACATTATGTGCTAAGGTATTGGATTGAAACAGGGGGCCTCCATTGCCGGTGTTGGAAAGATGTGGAGACAGTATCACTATACTATAAAGCCTCAGGCGTTGCCTGAAAGCAAGGCAGAGAACAATATTTGCTTTGTGTTTTATGTGACTGGGATGGTGGTGTTCCTGGTTTTAAAACTAAAACAATATGACTAAATAAAGGGTTATATTAATGCAAAGATTTACATCTTAACAATGTTTTAGATCTTTTTTTTTCTTCAGAGATGGCAAAAGTACCCACCTTTCTTACTTGAGTAAGAGTACATTACATTTGTGAAAAAAAAAAAAAAACTTGAGGAATACGAATACAAAGTACTGATCCAAATATCTACTCGAGTAGAGTAAAAAGTACAGGCTCAGAAACATACCCAAAAAGTTTTTGAAAGTAAAAAGTACGTGCCCTAAAATTTGAAAGTATAAAGTACAAAATAAAAAATAATGATAATTTGTATGTAAAATAAAGCTTACTTCAATTAACAGGCCCACGTGCACTCTTGTCATTCTATACGCTTTGGCATTACCGCCCCCTACTGGCTCATTCTCACTATACATATCGCTACCATCGGTGCACAGCAAAAAAGTAACTGTTTTGGGTAAAGTAAGGAGTAGAAGGACAGATATTTTTGTTAAAAAATACTGAGTAGAGGTAAAGGTCACACACCTAGGGTTATTTATTAATTTATTAAATTGTGGTGGTAACTTGCGGTGGGCTATTCCTCACCCAAATGTTTGCGGATCTGTGACCCACAAACGCATGATTTAATAATCAGTTCAACCCATTCCATTATCTCATTCCTTTTGGAATGACTAGTAGAAGGGTCCTATGGGTCCAGAAGAACATGTGACCACTCGGTGAGTAACTTCAAGTAGGATTTTGACTGTATTTTATCAATATTTATACAAAAAAGTTGACAAAGCAAGGAGAGTGATGTGTAACTGGTCACAGAGCGACATCTAGTGGTCGGATTTTTAATTGGTGTGCGTTCTGTGTGTTTTTGTCTCCACGTACCGCGGCCTTCTACCTGCAAAATACAGGGTGCTGGGTCTGGAAAAACCAGGGTCGGAAGACGTAAAAAAAAAACCTGCGTCAATCAAATCATCCGTCGCCATCCAGTCACAACGCAGTAGGTGGGACAAGCGACGTGGAGGCGTGACAACCAAACTCCGCCCACGTCTTGCATAGCCCTTACACACTTGCACTGTTAGGCTGTTTGAAGCCGTACCGACAACTTGCATGATTTTCCCAGACCCAATGCAAGTGTCTAGTGATGTGCGATGCGTGGGCGATGCATTGTTTCTGGCTCGCCAGGCTACCGAATATGCATGTTGAAAAATATTCAAAGACACGGTAATATAAATGGCACCGACCGGAAATACCCGCCGAAGTTGTCTATCACAAACAAACATTATTTTTGTGTGAGACAACTTCCTGGGAACAACTGGAGAGTGAGACATCCGCGGAGCCAATTCGAGCAGTATCATGAAAGCGAGAAGGGTGGTTAAACAATTGTCTTTTACTGTTGATTTTTAGATGAAGCCTGCTGATTGATCGGTTGATGAGCTATTCATCCCACACCTAAATATGTGTGATGGGTTAAAATTTACTGCACTTGGAAACAATATTTCCCTGATTCATGATTGCGAGCGTCTGCTCTCGACACCTGTCGTAATGCGCATGAAAGGGCTAAAAAAAAATGCCTGAATGATTTGTGAATGTGTGTTTGATTTGCCAAGAGCAATATTAATATATAAATATGTTTTTGACGTTATAGGTTGCTGATTTAATTTGATTGGGGTTTAATGCTGAAGTTGCTGCGTGTCTGTGGTCTTATTGCGCTCAATACACAATCTAATTACACCGGGCTGAGATTGGATATTGATAATAGCTGGCTAATGATGAGGGGACTGCAGTGGATGATTGCCTTTTGCATCCAGTCACGGTGTACACGCTCTGAGTCCTTGTAGGTGTGTATGTTTGAGTTAGAGCTGCACGATTTTGGAAAAAATGAAAATCGTCGATTAACCCGTCCAAATTACGATTTTAGATTCGATTTCGTTTTTTTTTAATGTATAAACGCTTGTTTCTATGCGTCCTGCAATGACCATAAATTGCCAGCAGGGGGCACTTTCAGACGTGCGACTGTAAACTACTCCATTACAAACACAGTGAAATATATTATACAATCATACATTGTAGTACAAAATCTAAAAAACACAAGCATTCGTTAAAAGATAAATGAATAAGTTCACGTAACAGATCAGCATTTGTTTCTTCTTAAAATAGATGAATGCAGGGCAACATTGTAGGTGTATTGTGAGTGCAACTTTTAGCTCCTCGCCGCGGGCGGAGGAGAAGGAAATTTGCGGCGGCATGGATGAACGAAGCAAACAGCGCTGTTCTAAACTCCCATGCCCTGAAATAAAATACAGGGTTAAAAACTCGTACTGCTCCATCGTTCGGATTGTCCATCCATCGGCGTTGGCGACTATATAACACTACTGGAGACACCGCGTTGCCTCGGGATGTTGCTAAAGACGTGGCAAATCGTTTTAAATATTTTCGGCTCGGTGGTACAACGAGCGCCTTCAACACGTTTTAAATCCGGAGCCGTGTCTATCGCGATGTTGAAACTCCTGTAATCTTTATCCGTTTTGTAGCGACAGACCGCAGAAAGTTGGGACAGTGGCCCAGCCATCATTAGCCACTAGCATAACAATACACTGTTCCGCTGGAGGTTCGTTTTCTAGCCTTTAGCGCTGTAGTAACGGAACACGATTTGCAGCGGGGTGTAACCGAGTAGTTGCAAAGCCGAACCAATTCCACACAACAGATTTAAAGTGCCATTTCGCTCGGAAATGAGAAAGTACTCTACAATAAATGGTTTATTGATGTCAGGATGCACGAGCACGGGAGCCGACGTAAGAGCTGTTTTAATGTCGGAACGTGTGTGAAGAAGGGGGGCGTGTCCGAGGGGAAACACCAGGCACTACCGTAAATACGCTAATAGGCTAAGGTTGGGTTAGGGTTAGATTAAGTTTAGGGTTAAGTTTGGTTTTGTACCCTTTCAAAATAAGCAAATCGTTTTTTGGATTCGCACCTTACATCACAGAAAATAATACGCCTAAATGATCCGATTTAACGTCAACCAGGTATGAATGAATGAATGAATGAATGAATTTACTTAGCGACAGACAGTGCAGAGCCATTAATCAATGCAACATGACATGACACGAAGAGATGGATGCACAAACAGGATTAGCATTATTGCTAGATTTCACCCGGCTGTCGATTGATTAAAAGAAAATGCATAAAATGATAAAAGCAAAGAGATAAAAGCAGGGGTGGGGGGGGTAATCACACCGTGTTAACGGTTGGCACGCTTAGCGACTCAGTCGAGTCATCCGAGTCCGGTTGTAGGGGGTGGTTATAGGAGTGGCGAGGAGAAGGTAGTAAATAAAATGACCAGTCATAGGTGATCTGTCTCGTTCGAGGTCCGATGTGGAATGTTTAGTGCTCGCAGCGTTGTTTGGAAATAAGAATTGTCCTCGTACCAGCGAGGAAAGTTCTCAGAGACGGGCAAGTTGTGACTGCAGGGGGCAGCGTGTTCCATATTTTGACGCATTCGAAGGACAGACTGCACTGGCCGAAACTTGTTTTTTTCCGAGGGAGAGATAGTTTGCTGCCAGTTTGCGCCCCTGTGGCTCTGTATCCCATGGTGGGTGGAGTGCTGACAAGTTGGGTGAGGGGTGATGATGTGAGCCTGTTGTTAATTTTGTAGAGGAGAGCAAAAGTGACTAGGTTATCTAGTGACAGTAGGTCGTGTTTGAGTAGAATGGGGCAGTGATGGTCGCTCCATCTCTTTTTGTCTAGTATCTTGAGCGCACGCTTAAAATGGGTGTTAATGTTTTTATACGCCCCAGATTGGCTAATGGTTGTGATGCAGTGGTTAATTCTAGACAGAATGAGTGCGTTGAAGAACGTTTTTGCGGCCTCAGTGGTGAGAGAGTCTCTAATTTGCCTGAAGGTAGCGAGGGTGAGACGCAGCTTTTGTGATGTGTTTGGCGCGTTTATCGAACTTTAGATGGCTATCAATGATTACTCCCAGATATTTGGTGTCTGGTACATTGGTGATGGCTTCTCCTCTGACAGATATGTTGAGTTTGAGGGGGGTGGTTTTTATGGAAAAGAGCATAGCCATTG
>OMKY01223467.1:2674-18902 GCA_900302395.1 Bregmaceros cantori
GTATGCTCTTTACACTTCAGTCTAAGGCCTTGTTTCCACTGGTGACGCAACGCACCCAATGCATGCAGCGCATCAAATAAAAATGTGTTGTAGCCATCATGACATGCTCCACTATGCAGCACAGCCGACGCAGGCAAATCATTTATTTTCTATTTTCAGCGTAAAGGGGCATTTTATTCCGTGATTGACAGGCGTGCTGAGCAATTTGATTCGTGGAATGACCGTGCTATAGACCGCTGCTATCGACCCAAGCCATGCCAACAACTAAAAAATATGATAGATGGATATTACAGGCGCACACGGGTTAATAATAACATTCGACCCACACAGGGATGGGTCGAATGTGGAGGAAGAATTTCACTGTACATGTATGTATGTATGTATGTAGGCCCAAATAAAGTACCTTTCCTTTATACATTAACAAATAAAGGAGAGAGCACGCCACCTTGTACAGTGGTTCATGTGTTTTAAAATTATGCGCAGACAGACACAGGACCGCATTGCACATGACTTACAAATATACGCACGCACATGCAAACATAAGCACACACACACACACACACACACACACACACATACAAATACACAGGTTTATTATTATTGAAAAGCGAAAGTGACGTATGTGCCGGTCCTCTGGCTACTGTCAACTATCGTGCCGTGAGCTCAGCTCACTGCGGCGAGGCATTGCACTGGATTGCAATCAAAAGGCAGATTGTAACGCAATTGCGCTGCGTACCCTGCGTTACCAGTGGAAACCAGGCGAAACGCTATGGGTCATGATGAATTACACCTCACTCCTTAAGAGGTGAGGAAAGGTTTTTGCCCTTCATCACTTGGAAGAGGTTCAAATATGTCAAGCTTTTGTAACAAAACCACACCAGCGGCCATCCTCGCTATCCAGTTATGCAGTTATGCAATTATTTGTGCACATCACACAACCCATCAGGAAGTAATGCATTCAGTTGAATCCACCTCTTCCTTTGTGCATGACCAGGTTGCAGAAACTCCTGGACAGAACATCAGAAATTCTCAGGATTGCTAGCAAATGACACGGAATAACACTACCTGAATTCAATAATTAAACCATTATTTAAATAACACTCTGTAGATTGAATGTCTAGATAGCATATGACACATTGAACAAGTCATTAGATTCTGAGAGGACAAAATGTTTTCATTACCGACGGCTCCCTCTGCTGCGTGAACTGATTTTTTTTTTTCCAGCTGCTGGAGGCAGAGACGATGCGGCACATCTTCATGAACAACTACCAGCTATGCAATGACATCAGTGAGCGTGTAGTCCACCATTTTGTGCACTGCATCGAGACACACGGACGCCATGTACAGTACCTGCGCTTTCTACAGACCATCGTCAAGGCGGATGGGAAATACGTGAAGAAGTGTCAGGACAAGGTCATGACCGAGGTGACAACGACGCACATGTGCACCCACACATTCAGACAGCGTGTCGTTCATTCCTGCCAGAAAACATGAAAAGCAACATTCATATATGAATCCGCCAATGATTTATGCTGCCTCCTTCTACGGAAGGGTGTGTGTGGCTGCATCTCCAAATATTAAGTCTTAACAAAACCATCCTCACCGTCAGGTGGCAAGTTGGGAACATTGCACCTCTCCTCAGAGAACTGTGTTTTCATTACATACATTAACTCACTTGCTCCCAAATGACGCGGAGCAGGTTGACTTGTTTTCTCAAGGAAAACAAGTCAACCTGCACGGAGCACATTGTTTTTGGTCGCATTGGTTAGTCCCGTCGATAACTGAAAAAGTTGATGAAATCTTGCAGCGTTGTTGGAAATTACATTTTGGTGTATTTCTGTAGCCTACAAGTAACATGATAGTCATACTTTTATTATTAACGGGTGAACGATCCCCGTTCTCCATAGTGACGTCACGCGTGGCCGCGTCTCTCGCACGTGCCCCGAGCAAGATAATCAGTTCCTTACCCGGTTAGTGCATGGGATGGCCAATGAAATGTTTCCATGTAAAAATCTGAGTGATTGGTTAGGTCCAACAGCGTCAGCTTCCTAACTATTACAAACAGGACCGCGCATGTTTAACATGTTGGCGTCAATCGCAATAGTGTTACTCTACTAGCCTGGCGAGTCAGAACCAACGTGTCGTCCATGCTTCGCACATCGCTAGATGTTGCATAGCATAACGTCTAGCGATGTGCGATGCATGGACGATGCGTTGGTTCTGGCCCGCCAGGCTACTACTCTATACATACCGCTAGCACTAAAGGTACTTTTTTTTGTACCACTACGGTGCAGATTTGCAATCTCTGAGTGCTTCTAGTTGTAGTATGTCATGCAATAATTTTGCTCTAGGCTGGTGTTTGATTATTTTAACATGTTCGTCTGACTAAAATGTGCGTGTGTGTGTGTGTTGACCAACTGCGATCAGCTGGTCAACGGCGGCGAAGACGTGCTTGTGTTCTACAACGACCGCTCATCCTTCCCACTGCTGGTGGCCATGATGGGCAACGAGCATGAACGCAGTGACGAAGGTGGCGCTCTAGCGTACCACAACACACTCGTCGAGCTGTTGGCTGCGTGCACCGAAGGCAAGAACGTCTACACCGAACTCAAGTGCAACTCCCTGCTGCCTCTGGATGACATTGTCAAAGTGGTGACAGACGTGCACTGCATCCCTGAGGTGAACATTGAAGCTCTGCCTCTAACATGGCCCCCTGCTGCAGTGGCAGCAAGTTTCCTTAGGAATGAATGTGTAGAGAAAATGGTAATTGCCCTTTAAGCAAATATAATCAAGCTTCCCAATCCCCTTTCCCTTGCTAAAATTCAATGCATTTTCCGGCGTTAAAGGAGTTTTCACATTGACAACCTTTTGATCTAAAAGGCAATGTCTTTCTCTCTGTTAAAGGGTTTTTTACATTGATAACCTTTTTAATCTGACCTTATTACTTAAATGTATATCTATTATCTGTAGGGACCTGTTCATCTAGCCAAGATTCAGACTGATTGAAAATCTTAATCTCCTCTTTCCTCCAGTCCTCCGTTAAAGTAGCTCTGTTAATCAATCAAAATGAATACTAACACTAACAACAACTTTTCAAAAACTGTAGGTATTCTTTCAACTAGGCCGAGATCAAGATTGATTGAAAGTCTCGATCTTCTCTCTTCTTGCCTGTCCTCCGTTAAATGAGTTCTGTAACCAATCCCAAATTATTGTCCTTAACTGGGCATTCAAGGTTGAAAGGTGGTTAGGTAAATAGCTGCTATATTCCTCAATCTAAAAACGAAATCACTTTTGTGAAGCGCCTTTAGCTATATAAAAATCTTTTGTGTTGAGTTGAGACGACCAAAATCTGTAGACAGATTCTTATCTTGCTTAGTTTTCAATATAGTATATGATGTGTGTGCATTCAGTGGGCTGTGTTTATATAACTAATATTTAAAAAACTGTATTCTGTCATTCCAGTGCTTAAACATGAAATTCACATTGGGGGGCGCGCGGTGGCGGAGCAGTTAGATTGCCCCAGACCATAGGTCGAGCAGTGCCGCACGCTCAAATCCCCTGTCCGGCTTTTCTGCAATGTCTCCCCCGACTCTTCATCCCATTTTCCGATTTAATCCTGTCACTATCTCTCTCTCCCCCCCCCAAAAAAAAAAGAAATTCACACCATGAGCTGTGTCTTCAACTAGCTGACGTGTCTCCAATTTAAATCATATCCTTTCTTAGTACCACCAGGTGCAGTGTAAATCAAACTAAATGTGAGTGTGTATGTGTGTGTCATTCTCAGGTCAAGACCGCCTACGTCAACTTTGTGAATCACTGCTATGTCGACACAGAGGTGGAGATGAAGGAGATTTACACATCCAATCACATCTGGAAGCTCTTTGACAACTTCCTGGTGGACATGGCCAGTGTAAGGCTAACATAACTAGCGTAAGGCAACGCAAATTTTGTGGACATCAGCGTAAGGCAATAAATCACATATTCCAAATTCTGAGATTATTCTATTTGGCGGTTGTAATTTTGATTGATTATGTATGCTAAAACCTAACCCTTGTGTTACATAATCACAACATAAAATACAACAAAAAACACAAACTGTGTCAAACACAGTAATGATGCTTTCACTATGCCTAGCATAGTTAACCATAGAATCATTCTGAAATTGTGACAGATGTTAGCATAATGTTAACAACTTCCTGGCAGCTGAACATTATGTCAAATTGACATAACCATCATTCAGTTTGCAAAGCTGCTGGACATTAAGCTGTTACTTTTAATTCAGGGGTATGAATTTCATTTAGTTTGGGGTTGGCATTGTATTTTTGGAATATATCGCTCACATCTTTGCTGTGCTTCAGGTTTGCAACAGTACCACAGACCGAAACCATGCAGACCAGGCCCTTGAGAAGTACGTTATAGAGACCATCATGGCCATTGTCAAGGGCTTTTTCGGCTCGCAGTTCTCTGTCAACAACTCCAACCTACAGGTATAAACAGACTTAGATAATGGCACTATCCTTCCTTACTGGACAATTTATTAAGCTTGTTGAGTTCTACACATTAAAAATAAATAGATAAAATAACTAATTGACCAATGCTAAAGCAATTTCGCATGTAGACAACTAGCAGAGAATAGGTTGCTCCAAATGAGCATTAAAAGACTTTAGCCCAATTCGCACAGGACTATGGGTCCCTGGTAATTCGTAATAATTGTGGAGGACGTCTGAGTTTCGTAGAGATTTGCCTAGTAATAATTCCACCGCGAGTTACCTACTGAGATTCGGTGAAACACCACAATGGTTTGAATCCTGAATTTGTTTAACTTTGTTAATAAACGCACACATGTGCGTGTGTGAGTGAAGTCGGTCTATGTGTGTATACTTGTGGGCAAGCAAAAATACGGAACATGCGTCATAACGTCTTTTAAATTGAGCAAAATATTGGCTTTTACTAATCCTGTCAGAACGCGCGACAAAATAACACAGGCGTCAGGGGGTAATTGTGAATTACCAGAGGTCCCCGCGTAATTCAATGGCAGTGTGAATTGGGCTTTAGTCTATATGTCTATGCAGTCTTTAGTGTAATGGGCAGGTTTTTTTCATCTTTTGACCGTATTCTTAGGATTTATGGCATTTAATTTTCTCACAATTGCAATTGTAATGGTGCAAAATAAGCTTCTGGTGCGGTATCGGTGAATACCAAAGTTTGTCTGTCTTTCCCGAGGTACCATAACAATACACATTTAACAGAAAAAAAATTGCACAATGTGCCAACCCTGCACCCCAAGTCGTAGGTTCCCAGTCTGCAGTCCCATCGTCAGCATCACCTGTGCTTGTGCATTGTGGAACACAAAGCTATTTGATCAAAATAAATCCTTTTGATGTGGCCAAATTTTCTCCTCAGGGTGAGTATGTAGCATAATTACATCCTAAACAGTCCCTACCATGGCCCTACCAGCAGCAGCCCTTGCTGCTTTCTCCTCTGTTGGCTTTGTGGAGAACTCAAAGTTCTGCTTCAGCGGTTCTTGGCAGCTGTATAGAATGCTAATGAGCTCCACTGTGTTCTATATGAATCTATATATTTAGAAAGGAACTCCCTCGGACTGCAGTGAAGACAATGCAGTGAAATTTCTGTGATTGACTGTACATTCCCTCATAATACATGAAAGTATGCAATTAATGAAATATGAGTTAGATTCAATGAATATAAGGCATGTGCAGTTTATGGGATGCCCATTTAGCAGCACTCTCTCTCTTTCTCCCTCTCTCTCTCTCCCCTCTCTCTTCCTCTCTCACAACTTATTCCTTTGCCGTCACAACTTTCGTTCCCTCGCTCTCCTCGCTCTCTCAGACCAACCAGACTGTGTTCATAAAGCTCCTCCAGTCGTCCTTCAGAGTCTATAATTGCTCATGGATCAGCTCCGCCCAGAAAGCCAACATTGAAAGCTGCATCAAGACCTTGGCAGATGTTGGTGTGTAACACTCAAACTTTAGACTTCATACAACTCAAACGCATGCACCCATCCCAAGAGCAGCTTTCTGCGGAGAACAAATTCATGCTGCCATCATTTGTACAATACAAAATATTATATTGTACAAAAAATATCCATTCATGAATTGTGGAATCAGATATTGGCGAAGATGGAATGTTATGAAAAGCGGAATGTACATCAAACACATCAAACACTTAGTCACATAGTGGACATGGCGGTCATTGTTGTTGGTCATTGTTTCAATAAGATAATAGAGTGATAGACCTATGCAGAAAAAGTTGAACGTATGATAGATGTAAAGCCGTCTTGGGAAGAAAGCCATAAGGAGCTCTACATGTCTTCATGTTATTATATCATTTACATTTGGCAATTGTTATTACTCAGGTTATGTTGTCGGTCGGGTCGACAGGATAACTGCAAAAGTTGTGCCAGATCTGGATGAAATTTTGTAGAGTTTTTGGAAATGACACACAGAAGAAGTGATACATTTTGGTGCATTTCTGTAGCCTATAAGTAACATAACCATACTTCATTATTATTAACGATCCCAGTGCTCCGTCATGATGGCTCTCGTTACCGCGACTCCCTTTGGCTACATCACCGTGTCTTATGATGCTCAGCAGTGAATTATTAGGCCGTTTAATCGCTGGTATGCAAGCAGGCGTGCGAGAGTGATAACTTCAGATTCCAGACACTTGGACAATGCTCTGAGATGACCAGGTAACAATTTACCGCATGTGCAACGTGAGTCTGCATGTCTTTATGTCCAGCATCAATAGCGTGCGCCGTCTTTGCTGCGGCATCCGCGAAAATGGGCGGTAGTGGCTGTGTAGCAACCAGTTAGTCGACATCCAAGCAATTTCTTCGGTTGGATAATAATTGCAGTTGCAACCTAATAATTAGGTTTTTTTGTTAATTCATTATTTTTATCTGTTTTAGCCCCAACGTGGCTATTACAAATTGTTGACATATTCTAACCTTCTAAAATTGTTTTTATTTATTTATCTGAAAAAAAAAGGTGGTCACCTCTACTTTAAGCACTTGCATAGTTAAATAAATTGCTCCGATTTGTGTTTGTCTATGCCTCAGGTGACAGTATCTGGTAAAGGGACTAAGGAAACTTGCTATCCAGTCACAGCTAATAAACATTCTTTAGTAACTTTTTTAGTAAGTTACATTGTGGGTATAGGATTCCAGAGCATCTAGATGTTTTGGCATCAGTGACCCCATGACCTTGGCGCAGGTTTGCACTCTGATACTTCCAGTTATTAATGGGATTAGTATTGCCAATAATGGCAGGGTATTTGTGGATTTAATTGTTAATTTCCATCACCTCTTATTGATTGATATGTGCCTGTACAGCCAAAGCTCGAGCCATCCCTATCCCGGTGGACCTGGACAGCCAGGTGAACACGCTGTCCCTAAAGGTCCACTCCAACATGGTTCAACGTGCTGCCAAGAACTGGTCCATCTCAGCCCGCAGCCGACCACGCAAGGAGACCTTTGGAGGACTCGATTACAAGAACATCATTGACAAGCTACAGGTGGTGACATCCCATTTCATTCTGTTTCCAAAATTGCTCCGCACACACTCACTGCACATGTGTACAAAAACAATGTTGATGGTACATTAGCCTGGAATTTGCGGTATTCACTTTTTGAAATCATTTCTTTATGGGAAAACCTGGAGTCATACAGTAGAACCCCATATACATCCCCCACGTTCATATAGCAACAACTATAAAGTAGCATTTTGCACCAAAATATTGCATTGAAGAAATGTTAATTAATTGGAATGCATGTAGTTGCTAACTTTATTATAAGTTATTAATAATTGATTCATATCTTAATTATGAAATTATTATAATTGTATTTAACTTTCTGCGCCACAGGCTTCTGCAGACGTCCTTTAGAAAAAACAGACTTAATGCCAAACACGTCAAAAGACATTTTTACAACATTTTATTTTAATAGTATTTTTTTTCGATGCACGCACCAACTTTCGTTTATTGGACAGGAACAGTATGAATGTGGGATGAGATGGACCGGGGGGAAATGTTGCAGAAATGTCGACGAAGGGAGAAGAACTTGCAACACTGCCTGTGAACTAAGTCACAGGCATTATGTGCTGTGTCCCACCGACTGTGCATACAATAGATTTTTTTTTTTTTTTTTTTTGGAGGCAAGCGCCGTTTTTCATTCTTTATTGAGAGAGATAGTGACAGGATTAAATCGGGAACTGGGATGAAGAGTCGGGGGGGAGACATTGCAGAAACGCCGGACAGGGGATTTGAACCTCCGGAACTTCTCGACCAATGGTCTGGGGGACGCGCTGTCTACCCGCTTGGCCACCGCGCGCCCCCTAGAATATAGACATTTTTAATCCCAATTTTGCCTACAAAGAAATGTGTTAAAATTATTGAATATGATATCGTCTTCTTTCCATTTTAAGCTATTCTTTTCAGACATAATTTCTGGAAAATAGTTGCTGGAGCTTCAAACATCAGTGCAAATGTTTATTGTCAAAGTGGTTGCCACTGAAGGAGTTAAGATCAATTGATTGTAATTATTTAATTTGAAGATGTGGTTATGCGGTGACGTCATGTCATGTTTGTGTGTCGCAGAATGTGGTGACGTGTCTGGAAGAACAGTTTGAGCCCAAGGTTCAGGCAGAGTTTTCTGTTCTGGTTGACGTCCTCTACAGTCCAGAGCTGCTGTTCCCCGAGGCCGCCAGGCTGCGTTGCGAGAGTGGAGCCTTCATGGCCAAGTGAGAAAACCTTGAACTAGAAAACATTGAAAGTTTATTGCCATTATACATCAAATGTACAACGAGTAGTACTTATTATTATTCATTTTTTGGTAGTTATTTTTTTCCAGTGTACGCAAAGTTCTTCCACTTTTATTGACGGGATTATTTGGAAACTGGATTAAAGCGATCGGAGGTAGACAGAGGTGTGCAACATGATTTTGTTGAATATAGATCAACAAATTATTGGAAATTCCAAAGCGCTGCTTTCCGCACTGCGCATGTGCCAACCATGCACTTTAAATCATGGGTTGTTACCATTGACGTCGTGGATGCTGTTAATAGTGTTGTATATGCACCGTGTTTCAGTATTTGGAGCGCCTATGTTGACCAGGGGTCCCGAATGCTAATTACTTAGTGGCCGCTGGAGGCAGTATTTGGATGGGGCTGTTTGGTGGAATACCTGAGGCCAAAGTTCTGACGAGAATTTAGTCATGTCTTGAGAATATTGAAGAACATTTCTCCTGAACATGACTTCTCTTGCTTACTTCTTGCTGCAGTATCTGGATGAGGCTCGGTCGTATGATGCATCTCACCAAAAAAAATCCACCATATTTTTCTGGTCAAATAACACGTTGGAGAGCTTAAGTGATCAACATGTCACTTCACTTCTGTTGACTTTTTCTCTGCTTGTCACCAACCTTTCCCTTCACTGCAGGCTTTGAAAAATAAAATGTGCACATTAAACCTGCAGGACAAACTCACACTAACTACCTAATTAACAAATCTTCAGCAATTGGCCCCTGGCCGCATGTTTGAAGCCTTTCATGTTAATAATGCAATACTCTGGTACATGCATATTGCTTGTTTTATTTAATAACAATGAAGTAACCAGCTGTGATACTGTTCCACCACAGACTAATCAAACACACAAACAAGCTAATGGACAAGGAGGAAAAGTTGTGCATCAAGGTGCTGCAGACACTCCGAGAGATGCTCGAGAAAAAGGAAAGCTGCCACGAGTCGGTAGGAAATTTCCTGGTCTTTCCGTTTAATTGTTATTGAAAAGGCTACGTTTGATAGATTCGTATAGCATTCATTCAGTTAGTCAGTGTTCTAAAACTATTAATTATATGACCCGACTTAACCCTTCAATTCCAATGATTCAGTGTCTCAACTGTCATGTATGTAAACACAGTATCTATGATATTATGCCAACCATATGTTGATCATCCACAAAATTATGCACATTTGGTTATTAATTATGCTTTTAGTGGGAATTTAGGGGCAATAATATATTTCAAAAGCATGCTTTGTTAGATCAGAGGCTTTTAGTTTTTTGTGAGTTTTAGTTTGTTTTTCTTATATTGAAGGTGCTTATAAATTATATTTTGAGTTGAACTGCTGCAGTATATAGCATTTTGTTGAACATTATTTGATTATTTTATTTCATGTTTCATTTGAGTTACTTTTCAAGTAATCGCCCCATGTAAAAATTACATCTTTCTTACAAGTAATATAGCTCATTCTTTTCCTGTGGTTGTCACTTCTGTCTACATATATGTGCTGTAACTACAGAGATTGTAATGTTATCAGTAAATAACTACTCACTATTTCAAAAACAACTAAAAATAAAATTGAGGAAAATTTGGGGCAGTTCAAAAATTTTTTTGGGGACAATTACCATTGGGCAAAAAGTTTTACCCCTGTCTACAACTGGTCCTACGCATTTTCCTATTTGTTTAACTAACAGCCTGTAATCTCCATGAATTACTACACTTGGACTCTCTGGTAGGAGTTGGTTATGTGCACATGCATCGTGTGGTACTAAATAAACTGTCCAAGCTAACTTTCTGTCAGACATCAGCGGCGCAAATGAGCACAGCATAGTGGACGATGGGAAAGTGCAAATTCTCTTATTAGGGATGCACCGATCACGTTTTTTTGTTTTTTTTTGCTTCCGATCCGTTCCCGATCCTTTGATTTTAAGGATCGGCCGATCTCCAATACCGAGTCCCGATAACAAGTCCCGATCCCCGATACAGAGTCCTGATACTGCAAAAATTGGCAGTACCCAAACTATTTTGCACAATTGTCATTTTCAAAAATGGTCATGCTCGCTGTCCAGCCGTCCACAGAGAGCAGAGCGGCCGCTGTGTATTTTCTGGTCATGTTCTTACTGCAACTCGGTTGCAACAAACGGAACGCTCGATGCAGTGAAGTTCGTCCGATCCTGATCGGCTACTATCTGACCGTGACAAAAAACTGCGATCAGCGGCCGATCCAATCCTTGGGGATCCGATCCTTGGGGATCGGATAGGTGCACCCCTACTAAAAGTACTATTTTTATTGTACCACTACAGCGCAGGTTTGCTTCTAGTTACATTTGGGGGAAATGTCCTGCGATTTCATAATTCCATCATTAAATGATGGAAATGTCCACCGCCAGTGTTGGCTGCTTGTATAAATCGGTAGGGACATTTTCCATTTTGGTCAACAAATAAGTGTCTGTTGTTGTGAGTGTATTTGCAATACACAATAAGCAATCCCAGCCTTTTGACACATGCTGATAGGGAACTGGGTTTGCAGTTTGTTCTGTCTTCCATGGATGTTATAGAGAGTTGTTTCCCAACTAGTTGAGTTGTGAGTTGTAGGCAGCCACTCACTGCCAGGAGTTGAACGTGGGCCACACACAGACACGTGCACGGTATATGCAGCATGGGGTGAACTGTCTGCACCACTAGACAGCCTGGTTAGTATTCTACAGGCTGCTGGATGCTGCTTGCATAACACAGGAGCCACCTCAGGACAACCTCTCTCTTTTTCTCTGTCTCCATCTCTCTCTGCCTCTCCCTAGCCTGTTCGATCTGTCTTACTTTCTCCCACTGTCTTTCTGTACTACTCACCTTCATTCTCTCTCTCTCTTTCTATCTCTCCAGTATTTCTCTTTCCCAACCATATCCCTCTGTCCCATCTCTCCTTCTCTCTGTCTGTGTCACTCATTATTTGTATCCCTCCATCTAGCTCTCTGTGTCTCTTGTTTTATGTCTCTCTCCCTGTCTCTAAATGTTAAAATAGCAAAAAATATAATCTAGTACTTAAATAGAAATAAACGTGTACATTGGAAATGGAACGTATGGCAAGCATGAAAAACACAACAGTAATCCAATCAACCATTAGTTTCTAAGAGGCAGCCACTTAAGCCTTTCTCCAAATAGTGATTTAAAAAAAATAATTTCAATTACAATTTCCCAATTGTATTTTTGCAAATTGCTGTTCTCTAATGTGGACAGGTGTCGTATAAGGAAACTGCTGTTTCATGTTTGTGACAATCTTCCTGAATAATGTGGGTGTGTTCACCTAACTCTTTGAGTGTCAACCATTTCCCAACACATTTGCACTTATCTTTCAAGCTCATCTGATCTTTGATGAACTGCAAAATATTCCACTCTACTTTAGAGCATACATTTGAGCACAATGTGTACTTGGTCAGTGTTTTGCTTTGGTACTGGTCCATCACGACTTAGATGGTCTGATTTAGAGTCCTCATCAGGCCAAATTTTTTTGTCCGAGCCCGGCCCTTGCCCAAGCACATCTGATTGAAGCCCGGCCCTAGTCCTTGTATATGTCCCTAGTCCTATATGTCCGGCCCGGCTCGAAGCCTGACATAATTAAACCCTATTTTACACTCTGTGTGTGTGTGTGGGTTTTCGCTCCTCCGTCCGTGGTACGACTTCACGGGCGTGTAAACAACACATGTGCCGGTCAATGAGATGAGAAATGTGTATTTTATTACTATTATTAAATGGTGGCACTATTGTTATTATTAGTATTATTTTTTTTGGTGAACAGGACAGATGAACAACGCGCACATACTTCAAATGCAAATTCTAACTTTATTTATGCAGCACTTTTTATGCAGAGCAATGTTATGCAATGCTACCGCCGGCCAGTCTCACACACATGGCTAAAGTGTGGAGGGGGCGTGTCTAACACGCGGGAGATACGTTTAAATAACGGTGATACTGACTGCTGATTCTGGGTCTGTTTCCACTATTCAAACATGACACCTAACATGGCGAATGACTGACTTCAAGTCAGTTTTATTTTCAGTTTTTTTTATATTGATGATTATTGATGAGGCCTCAATCGGACGCGTTTGATTGTCAAAGAGACAAAATTCCCTCGTGACGAATAAAAATAATCATGACATATCTCAGTTAATCTACCTCTTACACTTGTGTTGACCTCAAATTAACTCACCCCAGCGCATTAACACAACGGATCTGGGACAAATCCATCCGTTAAAAAGCGAACGCATTAACGCAAAGAACCTTGCGCGGTGACACTGGCACACTCAAAAAATTATATCCCCTACGGCTATGCTTCGCGTTTCGGGAATATAATAACACTGCATTTAACCCCCCACTCCTGCACATGCTCACACACACACACACCCTTACTCTGTCTGTGTATTTTCTTTTCTACCTCTGTCTGTCTCTCTCTCCCTCTCTCCTCCATGATTCCTCATCACTGAGTTTCTGGCTTTCGTCCTCTCAGACAATAATAAAGAGAGAGCGCGAATGCTGGACAAAGTCTGCAAGAGAAAGAGAGAGAGTAAGACAGACGAAGCGACGGAGCTAGACAAGAGCGATGAAGAAATAGAGAGGGACCTTACTTCAGATCAATAAACAGCCGAATATGTTTCTGGACTTTTGGCCTCAAAAAGTTGACAAAGTTCACCTGTGGCCACAGCTCAGCTGCTGCACATCAATGTACAGGTTCTATTCTTTTCTCTCTTTGTACATTGTGTCGGAGCTGAAATAATTCACACACTGCCACCATTAGAAACTAATGATGTCCCTGTGTGTGTGTGTGTGTGTGTGTGTGCGCGTGTGTGTATGGAGGTTAGGGTGGAGGCTGGTGAGAGAGCGCGAGAGACCTTGAGTGAGTGTACACTGGGGATAGAGATACTTCGATCACGCGGTGATGAATGTGAAATTCATTAGAACATCATATCCCCCTAAAATCAGAAATAGAAATAATTTGAGAACATCTCAGACAAGACAGCACTCGCCTAAGAGAGCAAAAGGGGGGAAGAGAAAAATATGAGAATGAACTAGTAGAGAGAGGAAATGGGGAGAAACAAGAGGTATAGGGATGGAGTAGTGGAACAGGTAGATGAATGGGGAGAAAGAACGGGTAGAAGGATGGGGAGAAAGAACGGGTAGAAGGATGGGGAGAAAGAACAGGTAGAGGGATGGAGAGATGGAACAGGTGTGGGGATGAGAGATGGAACAGGTGTGGGGATGGAAAGAACAGGTATAGGGATGGAGAGAAAGAACGCGTATAAGGATGAAGAGAAAGAACAGGTAGAGGGATGAGAGATGGAACGGGTAAAGCGATGGAGAGATGGAACAGGTAGAGGGATGGAGAGATGGAACAGGTATAGGGATGGAGAGGAAGGACAGGTAGAGGGATGGAGAGATGGAACAGGTATAGGGATGGAGAGGAAGGACAGGTAGAGGGATGGAGAGATGGAACAGGTATAGGGATGGAGAGATGGAACAGGTAGACGGATGGAGAGATGGAACAGGTATAGGGATGGAGAGGAAGGACAGGTAGAGGGATGGAGAGATGGAACAGGTATAGGGATGGAGAGGAAGGACAGGTAGAGGGATGGAGAGAAAGGACAGGTATAGGAATGGAGAGATGGAACAGCCTGCAGTTTCCTGATCCTGCGCCACACAGGCCACCAGTGACTCCTGGCCAGAGAACTCTGTCTCACTCTCTGTCCTTCTCTCTCTGTCTCACACACACATACTCTCTCTCTTCTCTCTCTCTCTCTCTCTCTCTATCTCTCTCTCTCTCATACACACTACACACACACATACTCTATCTCTTCTCTCTCTCACACTCTCTCAGACACACACTCACATACATTTTCTCCCTCTGTCTGTAACACTTTACTCTCTGTCTCTTTCCCAAATCAAAAGTAATTTAGTGATGTTTATCAGCATGATACATGGCTAAAAAGGCAAATACTTAATAGCCAGTAAAACATTCAATATACACATTCAATAGGATTTGAGCACCAGCCAAAGAGGAGCATGGTTGATTTCATAGTTCATTGTATTGATATATTGTAGTGATATATAGTATGGCTACTAGCAGGTTGGATGGGGTTTTGCCTCCAGAACTGCCTTAATCCTTTCGTAGCATAGATTCAACATGGTACTAGAACAGAAACATGTAGGATGCCCTAAAGAGGAAACGTAAATTTGAATATGCCTTTCACATCCATTGTCGCATCCAGTGACAACAGTTGGGTATCATTACTTTTAACAGTGTTCCTGTTACGTTACTGGATTACTGATTGAAGCATGTAACGAGTTGGATTACTTTCCATTATCAATAGAATAAACCCCAATTAAGAATAAGATTCAAACCTGTTTTACAATAAAATTCAAGCGTAGGGAGGGCCGTGTACCACCACGAGACAGATACACACGTGTATGCATTGATGTCCTGAAAATGGGCAATATTGTCATAGTAACGAGTATTGGGTAACGGATCTCTTTAGAAAAAAATCTAATGGGATAGCTGGTTGAGGGGAGCCAACGCATTAGATTACTAAGTTGCTCAAAAAGTAACGTCCGTCCCAGACCACAGGTCGAGCAGTGCCGTGGGTTCGCACAAAGCCTCCGGCTTCTCTGCAATGTCTCCCCCCGACTCTTCATCCCGCTCACGATTTAATCCTGTCGTGGTCTCTCAATAAAAAGGGTGAAAAACGGTGCTTGCGCCCAAAAAAATAAATAAAAAAGTACCGTTCGTTGTTATAACTTATTATACCCAACTCTGCCAGTGACAATTTGTCATTGTTTGGGTTCTGAGCAGGGAACATTTGTAGCTTGGACAACAACACATGTTTGTGCGATTATGGCTGAAGTGCATGCACGGGTGTGCATTTTAGGCTGGTGTGTGTGTGTGCGTCCATGGGCTTGTTTTATTTGCAAGCATCTGTGGATCACTTGAAAATATTTCATCTCAGTCAACTCTTTATATTAAACCTCATCTATGAACAATGAAACATTTGATATTATTTTCCTTTTTATTTCCACAGCTGAGCGGCCCAACGCAAACTGAGTGTTATGGTGCTCCGTGTCAGATCATCTAATAATATACTTATCTCTCGTAATCTTTTTCAAGCATATTGGACCATGATGCCAAGCCATAAAATGAGTCATATTTATTAATGAGCATACTGATGTACTTAGTTTTCATTTACATATACTAAATAAAAACCGTCGACACTCTAAAGCTCATTGGGCAGCGTACTAGGTCTTAATCATATATTTCATTATATTCCATGTTCACATCTTTTGATATTTTGGAGATCGAGTTGATACAAAACAATTTTTCGGTTTACAAATGAGATTGATGTGATTACATCATAAAGTAATTAAAGTTTTGAGGAATACAGTGATATT
>OMKY01223468.1:0-15264 GCA_900302395.1 Bregmaceros cantori
TCTAACACATTACTACAAAACAGTCATCAGTCTTGTTGCAACTGCCAGCAACTGTGCTTTGTGGCAGTTGCCAAAAAGAAATGGCCAGTGCACATCAATGCAACTGCCTGCAACTGCCGTCAGTTGCAGGCAGTTGACGTGCTGCCATGTGTTCACGCTCTGATGTGCAGCAGTATTTCGTTAGCATATAGCTTAGCCGCATTGTGACATTGTGTACCTAAACTTTGGTCATGTAACAACTCTCTTTGATCGTGTATCTTCACCCCCATTTGGGTGTGTGGGGATAAAGTACGGCCACAGGCCACTGTGAGTGCATGCACAGAGGCATGAATCAGATCAAAATGACTTACCTAAATGACTTTAGTTTTTAGTTATTACACTATTCTTTGATGCTTCCAGCGATTCTTTTGATACAACAATTTGTTTCAGATTTCTTTGTACATTAATTAACAGGTTAGCTAACAGAAAGAAATAGCATAGATTATTTCGCAATCAACTGGTTACTTGCAAAATAGTCAGTAATTCTACTGGATTAGGATGCTTTTTTAAAAGCAATCTGTTACTCTTGGTCAAATGTAATTTGTAATTCCCATTACATCACATTTTAAAAGTCACTCATTACTTTAAGTTATTTTCAATTGAACCGATTAAACCAATTATTCTTGAATAAATTCCATATTTGATTCTCAATCTCTTTAATTCAGGGTCCATTTAGGCACTATAAATAAGCATAGTGTGGCTGGAATAGGATGTGGTCTCTTGCAGCTGCATGCACATTTACAAGGTTACAATCATAGCTATGATCACATTTTTTAATTTCAAATTGATAACCAGCCAGGATTATTGTTATCATTATATTACCCTTATTCCTGCCAAATGTATCTGTGGTCTACTGTACATATTTTTAAATGCAGTTGTTTATTATTTTCATATAATCCCATTACTGTAATCTGATTTCATGTAATCTGTTACTCCCCAACCCCTGCCAGTAGTCAGATTACTTTTGCGGCCCACGGGCGAACCTGCTGCTCCTGTGCCGTCCATGGAAGAACACCTTGTAACAATTATGCTTCACAAGTAACTCATGTCGCAGCATTGTTTCTCTTTACATTTGATGTTTTTATTTACATGACATTGATTTTAATGGGTTGAATGAATGCTCACTGTTTACAAACAGGGTTGATCAACACATTTAATTCACTCCTATCACAGACAATGAGGTTACTTCTTTGTTGAGCCAATAATTCACCAATTTTGTTTAATAGAGCTGATATTAATTATTATTTCCATAGTTGACTAATTGCTGATTCATGAAACGATTATTCGACAAATCGGTTGACATTTCAAATGGATCATCAATTAATCCTGGTTCTCACAGGGATCAACAATTGATCTTTATTAGAGCTGCAACGGATTAATCGATTAATCGATGATAATCAACTATTGAATTAATCGGCAACTAACTCGATAATCGATTAATCGACAGCGATTCATCGTTTCATTGTTTGGTCCATCCTCCACTCAAATGTGTTAAATATATGTTGATGGCAATATCAATAACGTTTCAGGTTAATAAACTTTCCGATTTTGCACAGCACAGTAGCTCAATCTGTTAAAGTGAGTGCACTACAAAGCACACATATGCTATGATGGTGCAGAGAATCGTGGTTTCGCTCTCCTCACTGGCAGATTTTCCGCATGTCTCCTCCCCCTTTTTCACCCCTTTTCCAGCTAATTTAAATAAAGCTGAAATTAGTGCAAAAGGGCAAAAAGAATATAAAGCAATCATCCTTTCGATTTCAAAGGGAAAATTAACCATCAAGTCAATTAATCAATTAATCGTCAGTTAAAAAGGACGATTAATCCATGAAAAATAAATCATTAGTTGCAGCTCTAATCTTTATTAACGTTGGCAAGATTAATACACTCAATGATGGTTTTCAACCATGAGTGCAAAGAACAACTATAGATGAAAAGCACATACATGATTTTGTTTGATAATTAATTTGGCCAATGATTCACAGTCTTGATCATCACTCACACAACTTTTAACAGGATGAATTATATTTATTCATATTTCTGTCCACTCTTCAGGATTTTGCACAAATTGTATCACAGCTTCTGCACAGTAACAGCATATTTCCCACTCTGACCCAACCGGAACTGAGTTTTTTTTTGTTTGTTTTCAAATTCCAAAAATTCAGGAAAGCAGAGACGTGAGGATTTCCCGTGGCACAGAACATTCTTTGCATCTTAAACACTGAAAAGTCAAACCTGTGGAAAGCGCTACGCATTTGAGCCGTGACCGGCCAACATTTCAGTGCAATTGACATCTTCAGTTTCCTTTTTGGTACGACACACATTCAACTTCTTTCTCTTCCGAATTAGAACGATTATCAAAGTTACTACTGCTATTATGACCAATGCCACTATGATTATTATCTTTGTCCTATTCTCATCATTCTTTTCCTCGACCGTGAGAACAATCCTCTGCTGAGAAATGCAGTGCTCGCTACTATAGTCAGGATAGTCCCATTCACTCATATCATCACCTTGGTCATCTTGGTATTCTGGACTAAAAGCCGAGTTTGAATGTAGGATGATGCACTGGTATATACCCGCATGTTCCGCTGTCAAGCTCGGGAGTATGAGAGATCGCCCATCTTCGGATATAGTCACTCCGGGGATATGCTTTTGGACACCAGACCTGACCTCAACAAGGTCTTCTTCACTGGGTGCTTCATTGCCCCGGTACCACCATACTTCACCACTCGCATCGCCTGTGTCACACTCCAACACGGCCCGAGCTCCGCTGAGGTTTGTCACTTCTCGAGGCTCGCCGTGACGGCATTCGACAATAACATAATGAGCTGCAAGTGTTGGCGTGAGGCAAAAATAGTCACCGAAGTTCTGCTTGGATAACGTGGAAATGATCAGATCGCCTTCACCAGAGCGCGTCGCACTACCATCACTGATACCTTCCGGTGTTTCCCAGCGCATGTTACTGGTACCCGTTTGGGTATTTGACCCACATTTCAGAACCGTTCTGTCTCCTAAGGAGGCATAGAGTTTCTTGGTTTCCATGGTCTCAGCCAGAACTGCCTTTTGGAAGTGCAGACACTTTTCCCCGGCCATTGCCGAACAGTAAAAGCGCCCCGTCGTACGCAAGGCATGTCCAGACACACGTAAAGTCCTTCCATCGTCTCGTGCTTCAACGCCATCTTGCAGATCTGCTGCCAACGTGTGAGGGGTGTGGCCTGTGTCAGTGTCAAAGATGAGGACGGAATCGTCAGATGCCGGCTCCTCAAAATACCAGCGTATGGTGGCTGAGTTTTGTACGGTGCTCATGTTGCAGTGAAGTTCCGTCCCCCAACCACTGTGGTCGTCAAAGGCAGCTGCCTCGATTGACGCAAGCTCCATCCCGCACACAAGCAGCTGCCAGTGCGGATGGACGACCGCCCTCAACTCCTGGAAGCACTCCGTCCTATACACTCCCGAGTCGGGCGCTTTCAGTGGCCGTATCTGCAAGCCGAGGAGCGGAGGGCGTTCAACGACTTCCGCCCGTTCACGGACGTCGGCGGCGAGAAAAGCATCGGCCGTTTCCGATGTGGAGTTTGCCACGAGCAGGTCTCCACCACTGGCTGACGATTTGAACACTGCCATGTAATCTGCCGCATAGCAGTAGCCCAGATCCACTGCGCCTCCCTCGGCTCGCAGTACGAAGCCCGACTGCTTGCCGTCCACGGCGGCGGTCAGCCACAGCAAGAGTAGTACCCGCCTGGCGCTGCTGAACATGCACATGTCTCTGCGTCTTCTCCGTCGCGTGTGAGACGAGAGCGCTCCTGTCAACCTGCTTGAAAAGCCTCGTGCGAGCCCTGATGACAGTTGTGTTGCAGATGGACTGGTTTGACTCACAACTCACGGAGGCACTGCCAGGTCATTTGTTTTGTGCACGGCTGACGGGGCAAGCCCTCATACCTTATACAGGCTTGGCCATTTAGTGCAGTCGAGCGAGAGTTGTAACTGACAAAATATACACGAGTAGTGACTGAGCCATGTGCAGACAATTTTAAATGTCACTTAGTTGAAGCTCCACTTGGCATGTTTTTAAAACTCTTCTAAGTGAATGCATTAATTCGGTTTTTTTTTTCAAGTACAGCATGCAATACCGTAAATCATTGTCACTTCATTAATAACAACATGATTCCTCAGGGGTATCGGAAAAAGTATTTCAAAAATTATACGATTGTAAACAATATCTTTTTTCTTCAAGGTTAACATTGTTAGTAGGTGCACGTATAATCGTAGATGCATTCTTGTTTGATTAAAAACCTGATTAAAATATATATAGATTGGGGGTGGGGGGGGGCGGTTTGCCGAGCAGGTAGAGAGCGCGTCCCCCAGACCATAGGCCGCGCAGTGCCGCAGGTTCAAATCCCCCATACGGTTTTTCTGCAATGTATTCCCCCCGACTCGTCCCAGATTCCGATTTAATCCTGTCACTATCTCTCTCAATAAAGAATGAAAAAAAGGAGCTTGTGCTTTGATAGTTCGGGAAGTTTATTCCATTTTTTCAGTGCTGTGTCCTTTAGCCACACCCACATTTGGTGCACATTTGAGCAAATCGAATTGTGCTCCCAGATCTCCCATTACCTCGAATCAGTCGAATGTCACCCTTACAGTTAAAAGTTACTCATGGTGAATTGTAATTTGTAACATAATGCCACATCTTAAAAAGTAATGTAATGATTACTATCACAGTTTCAGTTATTTTTAGATAGATTTCAAATAGAACTGGAAACCGATCAACATATTTTTGAATGTGTTCCAGTTTCCGATTCTTTCAATTTGGGCACTATTACATATGATGTGAAAATGGTGTGATTTCTTGGGGGGAAAAATGTCATTATTGCATTTTCTCCTTCAAATGTTTGCTACCAAAATTATTATAATCATACAATCCCTTAATTCAAATTACCTTACAATTACATTTTAAAATATACAATATAGATTATATTGCATATTTTAAAATAGAATTGTAAGGTAGTCCGTTACTAGCCAACCTTGATGACAAGATATAACTTTATTTATTTATTTATTCATTTTGTTTGTTTGTTTGTTTGATTATTTATTTATTATGATCAGGGGATATTTATTATATTTACGTCTTCGTGTCAAGTGATGTGGGATGATGGGATGGAGTGACGTCAGAGCCCCTACCCGCCAGCCAATCACCGAGCTCGCTCGGACCTTGTGGGCGGAGCCACCCCCGCGCTGGAGACGGAGCAGAGGACCACTAGTGATGGGAGAAATATTTCATTTCACGATTAGGTTAATCCGTTATCTGTCTTCGAAATTCGTAATTTTTTCAATGCCAACCATTTTTTTTACACTAAAGGATGTGCACTGATGTTTGGAGGTCATGTATCGTGTAAAGAAACGCATCACTACTTTTGTGAGAATAGTGCGGTAATACTTTCTATAAATATGTTGCTTGTGCTTTAGTGCTTTGTAGGATGTATGACTAGAGGCATTGAAGAGCAATGTCAAATAGTGACTGCATATCAACGAAACATGTATGTATTTTCACTTCTGACATGTACCGTTCTTTCTTCTCTCACTCTGCTTCTCTGTTTTTAAAAAATAAGCATAACCGTACTTCACTATCTCCACTTGTGCAAAATGTGAACAAAAATGGGTCATCCTCCTCCAGAGGCGTCAAATGAATGCATCTACATGGTTTAATATTGTGAAGGCTAACTCCATTCCCATAACATTGGAGAGGCCAAGTCTACCTAATATAATAAATAACCAACATTTCAGCCATTCTTAATATTTCGGTCGGGATGGCAGTAGACATGAGTCATTGATTTATACATCCAGATAGCTCCATCACATTCCCCCAGGTGTTCAAATTGGTAAAAAGCAGTCCTAAGATGTATTTTGTAATAGGTCTCAAAATTATGTAAAGTGTTTTCTGATTTCGCTGGCAATTATTTGGTGCATTATATAATTACTGCATTTCACTTTAAAATCCTGCCACCCTGCGCCCCCCATATTACGGAACGATGGTTACGGTGCTGGCATTAAATAATTCAACACTAATGGTAAAAATGTATAAAATCCATGAAATGCAAAACACGTCTTCGCATCGTGTATAGTTGTATGTCAAATTCGCCCCCACACAATTGATTTCTGCGAATCGTCGGCGGACCGCACATAATTGAGGACCAGTGGATGAGAGACACACTAGCGGACAGCGACATAGCGGACACCAGGGGACAGCTTTGTTGGGACAGCAGCGGACCACGGGGACGCCTCCACCCCTGCCCCTTACCTTCCACCCGGGAGACTCCTCAAGGTGAGAGTCCTAACGTCCGTGTGAACTGGTTAATTTAATATTATGATTATTATTATTGAGGTGGATCACTGGAGTCCGGGGTGATGGAAAACTAATTTGTATGTGTGTTGGGACACACAAACATAAACATTAAAATAAAACACGAAGAATAACTTGATCGGGATTGAGTGGATCATTTTCTGGCCACTCCGGGATGGAGATCCGCCCGTTCTCTGTCTATGGTACCGTAAGAGCCGGGACGGGACGCGTCTAGCTAGCTAGTGGTGTACTGTTGCCGCGGTGACTTATGGAAGGATGGATGCGATGCTAGCCGGTAAAGCTAGTAGCCCCGCATCTCTCCCCCGCATCGCCCCGCTCTGTCTGTCCGTGACCCGCATCCTTTATTTAGACAGTACCGTTAACTTGGATCACCTCGTAGTGCACAAACCCTCCCCGATCATTTTATTACTGCTGGCGTGCGTCCCAACCCAGCTCGCCCCCTCACGAGGGACCGCAGTGCATTACGTTTGTGGCTGACAGGGAGCCGCAATTTTCCGCGCCGTGCCGTCCCGGGCACAGACTGCACGCTGCCCCGCATCCTCCACCCACACAGAGCGGGCACAGGTGCATTGTTTCTCCCCCGCTACACCGCTGCTGGTGCTTGGTGGCAAATGGTGTCATACGCCCGCCTCCTCCAGCTTTTCCACCTCCCCGCTGTTGTTAGCGACTCGGCGGCGGTGCGGTGGTGGTGGTGGAGGTGTAGCCTGGCAAGCCAGAACCAACGAATCATCCACGTATCGCACTCTATTATAACGAATCGCGTGCGATGCGTGGACGATTGGTCCACGCATCGGTGGTGGTGGGGGTGTTGCACGCAAGTTTAGCGCTAAAGTAGGCTAGCTGTATTTAGCCGCACTGCAGGCTAGCTGGGTATCCTAGGCTGACTGGTGCCCCGCACCGTTCCGTGGCATGTGGACGTATTTAATTCAGCATTATATTACCCAAGACAAGCGTGTTTTGATCATTGCGTCGGGTTTACCCGCTTTATTTGTGCCGCCCATTTCAATCGCATTATAAAGCACTTAAATCATTAGGAAAATGCATTCGAGTATAGACGACACACTTAATTATTTATCAATATAGACATTGAGAATTCATTTTTATTCATCCCCTGTTTTATACATCAACTCACAATTAATTTGCCATCTGAATGTGGGACTGTGTCCAGTCAACAGCTGCTCATTATACAAAAAACATTAATCCGTGAACATTCTTCTATTTGCTTTCTTCCATTTAACACATTTCATAAAATATTATGAATATAATATTTTAATTACAAACTTGACAGAATTGTCCCTCCTCCTTGCTGTGCCTCCCTTGCTGTAGAGTGTGGGTGGGTAAAAATGGGCCACGTCAAGGCCTTCCACATCACCCAGAGGAGAGGATTCTAGGCCAGCATGTCTCCTATCTTTATACGGAGGCTAGGATGAGTGTGGGCACAGACAAGGAGGACAACACTGGTATCCAAAGTCATAGCAGGTAGAGGGAGGAAGCAGGGCTGCAACTAACCATTATTTTAATAATCAATTAGTTGTCGATTATTTAAACAATTAGTCGACTAATCGGTTGGACGTTGTTTCTTTCAGAAAATGCACAAAATATTAACACTGACCAAACACTACAAGAGATTAATCTTGTTAACTTAAAATCTAGTCAAACTTGGTTCTTCTTAACCATGAAATGTACACGTTTCTTTCTCAAAGTTATTATAATTTAGATCGTAATATTTCAATTTTTTTCTTTTATATTTTCTTTCTTTTTCACTTTTTTCCATCATTATGACCATTTAATATCTCATATCTTCAAATATGATGTTACAAGTTTGTTGACAATTGACTGACATCACTTTTTGTTTCAGATTTTTACTTCCTTTTACAGCTCTAATATTTACTATATCGCTCACATATCGGCTAACGGTATCAGTCCACCGGGCAAAAATCGGTTATCGGTGTCGGGCCTAAAAACACATATCGGTCGCTCACTACAATGGTACAATGGTAACACATTAGTCTTTTGCAGTATTTTCCGTCTCGTGAGTTAGCATGAGGATTCGATACATATGGAAAGTCTGTAATGTGCAGAGATGGCAAATCCAGTTCCTGAAAGTAAAAGTCCTGCCATGTTTTGGCTCTACCTGTGCACTGCAAATAGTAGCTGCTCCTAATTAGAGAAGCTCTTCAGCTGGGGTGATCTGCTAATCAGTGACACCTGTTTGAAGTGCACTTCTATGCTGGGTAGAAGCCAAAATGTGGCAGGACTTTTACTTTCTGGAGCTGGATTTGCCATCTCTGGTAATGTGTGAAGTATGTCCATAAGAAACGTGGAGACGCCACAAGCAATCTTCTGAGTGCCTTTTACGGCTACTAACTTATGATATACATTGAAAGCAATTTGACAAGTAACAGAATTTGTTTACCTCAGCCAAGGCCAAAATCTTTAATAGTTACATACTGTCAGTAGTGTTATACAGGCTTGAATGCCAACATTGGGCTACAAAACAGAGTAACTTATTTGAACCATTCCAAAACCGCATCATGTGATGGAAAGATCACAAATTACAGGATAACTGGATAGATCATGCACACCAGCTCTCTGTATAACATATTGGTTTGAGGCCAGTTTGTTAAAGCATTGGAGATTCATTTGGATTGTATATTGAATGCTCTTAGAACACAGCGATGAATACATTATTAATGTAAAGTACATAATGTATTGGGCAGCAGTCAAAAGGTTGTACATAGCTTGCACACTTTCTGCTGTGGTTCAATATTTAATTCATTGTCATCGCCGTGGTGGGTAATCTAAACACGTCTGTTAGCTTCCCCATTCTTTTCTTTTTTACAAAGATATTTTCATTGAGAGAGCATCGAACAGGTAATCACTCAACAACATAGGTACAGAAAGAGTCCCCCCCTTTTTTAACCCCTCCCCAGCTCTGTGTTCTAAACCTGAACAACATGAAAGGGTGGTTGCTAGAACTACAAGATATTAGTCTTATCATGTTTCTCCAATGAGTCATGGTCAGGATCATTTACCCAAATCTAAAAGGTCTTACCAAGTTCTCCAATGATCAGACGGTGTGGATGTATTCACCAGGGTTTATTCAGGATACTTCAGGACAATTCAATCGGCACACAGGCAGTTACAGTGAGGGACACCCATTGTCTCCACGGCCCCAGCATCGGAGAGTCTCTAGCTCACGTCCCCTGTTCCGCTACTTCCAACGTCTTTAGGCTCAACCCCTTTTTGGTGTTAGCGAATTCTGCCACTCTGCGCGTAGTACATGCATTATATAATAATAACAGCAGGTGTCGTCTGCTGAGAATTACAGTTCTAAACTGGGGACACGACTAATCGATAACTAATCAACTCTGGAATTCACCAGCAACAAATGTAATAAACGATAATCGCCCAAGAATGGAATCATTGTTATTGTCGTCAGCCGACACTTCCCCATTGGTCCATTCAGATGTGATATACCGCACAATACAGACAAGATTTTAGGCAGATCGGTACATTCTGTTTCATTTTTCTCCGAGCTTCATACGCTCGTGGCTTAATAAAGGCCTCTAAGTGGAGATCTGCTGTACTCTAGAGATGATGGTTTCAACAGTCCCTGCCGTTGGTATCAATGTATTTGTTTTCCCCTACTGCCATCTAGTGGGCCAAGGCAAAAGTAGTTATGTAATAACAAACTTTAGTCACAAGAGGGCAGATCTCCACACAACTCCTCACTTTGAACGATCGGTTCGTTCTGAACAGAAACAGAATTTTAACGTTTCCGGTTATGAGTTCCACCAATAATTTGATGTTCCCTACCCGGTTAGCACAAAAAAATATTGTTCCTGGAACGTTTAATTTTGTTCCAGTCAGCTGTTTAATGCTATGTTATATCTGTCGGGGTGAACCCACAACAACTCGCTACAGAGACCCGCTGCTGCATGCTGGTAGCGCTCTACAGCCGAGGTTTTGTTGTGTGTCGGGGTGAACCCACAACGACAGTTGAGTTCCGCAACGATTCATACTTCACTGCTGCATCTTAGATTTTATAAATACTCTTGTTTTTTTTTTTTTAAGTTATCCCAAATTGTACCCCTTTGAGAAACAATGAATGGTATTAACAGGTTATCATTATTTTTAAATAAGTGTTCCTGTTCCAGAACATAAAGAAATAATAACGTTTCCGCCTTTCCGGTTTAAATTATGCTCCCTGGAAAATACAAAAAGTTCCCGGTCTTCGGTTTCGTTCCTAGAACCGGTTCAAAGCCCTGATTAAAATACAATACAAAAAAAAATACTCAACATGACATACCATCAAAAATACCATTACTGAGATGTACTGTCTGAGTGCCCGGGATCCTGTGATATACATTTTAGGCCATGTCGCCCGGCTGTACAGTCTACCAAGTTTTGTTTATCGACAAAATTGTTTTCGAGTTTTAACTGTTTTCTGTTTGACCTTCTCAACAGACAACATCTCTCAAGCCGCCATGTTGCAGCCCAGTGGACAGCTGGATCCAGAGCGGTACCTGTTTGTGGACCGGGCCGTGGTGTCAAACCCGGCCACGCAGGCGGACTGGACGGCTAAAAAGCTGGTGTGGATCCCCTCGGAGCGCCATGGCTTCCAGGCTGCCGGGATACGTGAGGAGCGAGGAGATGAGGTAGGGATTTCTGTCTCTGAAATCCCAATTTAAGAACTTTCATTACTACTTTCCAGAGGTGGTGACTCCAGACACCTGACTTGGATTCAAGCCCAACTCAAGATAAAGACTTGAAAAAACGAAAAAGTCAAACATCATAATAATACAATAATATAATACATGTAATGACACTTAATAAAATCATAATAATTTTAAAAAGCTGATGTAAACATCCAAATGTATTTAGACAGATTTAAAATAAGTATCAGTTGAATCAGAGATAAATGACGTGGAATACGTCTGGATGCTGTCGACAAGCGTCATCCATCCACAAGCGTCATCCATCTGGTATTTGTACAGCGCTGTCAGCGACGCAGTGGTTAGCATTGCTGCCTCACAGCTAGAAGGTCCTGGGTTCGATTCCCAACCTGGACAGGTCCTTTCATGTTCTAGTCAACCTCCTCCAGTCAGTGCCGCTGGTCAAGGCACTGGAGTTGGCCCCCGAGCGCTGCACCGTGGCTGCCCACCGCTCCTCAGGGATATGTTAAATGCGGAGGAAGAATTTCATTGTACATGTATGTGTGACTAAATAAAGTATCTCTTATGTATTATGAGAAGGATGACCTATGTTGGTGCACATTCTGGTACAACAAGAGTGATGATTGTGTAGAAATATCATGGAGGTGTAAATTGAACAACAAAACTGACTAACACAATTGAAAAATTCAAAACTGCATCAGGAATGACAATCTCACACATCACATAGAAATAAAATAACTCTGACATACACCACTAAATCAGTAACCAGAAAAAAATAATATGAAGCACTCCCAAATTGAAAAATAAAAAATAAAAACTCAGCACGGGATTAGTGGAAGGTAAAAGACGCAAAGGCAGACAACCCAAACAATGACACGACAACATGTACAAATGGACTTGACTTATCGACTCTAAACTGATCAACAATGGATGATGGAACTATCTCCATCTATCTTCAGATGCTGGTGGAACTGGCAGAGAATGGTAAGAAGGTTCTGGTGAACAAGGACGACATCCAGAAGATGAATCCTCCCAAGTTCAACAAGGTGGAGGACATGGCAGAACTCACCTGCCTCAATGAGGCCTCGGTGCTCCACAACCTCAAAGACCGATACTACTCTGGACTCATATACGTAAGTCTGCTCTCAGGCTCAAACCTCATGTTGATTAACGCTTTAATAATCATTGGTTGCCCCTTAGGTTCTGATTATTGGTATTGAGTGACCGTGTGACATGTCCGCTATGACCATTGATTGACATGTGATGGGTGGGGCTTCTAGCTGACAGTATGAACTTCAGAATTTAAACAACTCGTATTTATTTATTTTTTAATCTTGCAGCTTTGACCTTGGCTGTCCGGATCTTCGTGGAGGCACGGTTATAATGGCGTGCACCCTTGTAAGCGCGTTTTCACAAGAGTTCTGCTAAATTTGCAGTGGAGTCACGGCTTTAGATTACTTTGTCTACCTCCTAGCTGCACCCACACACTCACACACTGCCTCTGTGTGTTTGTGGGAGCCGGGGGTGGGATGCTATAATTTTCGCAAGGGGATCATGGAAATTATGTTTAATACGGAAAACCGTGTTATCATGAGAAAGTGTAAAATTAATCCAGGAAATTGTTCCCGGAGATTGTTAATCAGTGTGACTCTCCTTCCTTCAGGGTCTCAAAAAGTATATGTTGAGATGAAGAAGTCCATTAGTGCTGGAGCCGCACGTAATGCAGATCGAATAGCTCCTCCTTTCATGATGTCATTACTAATTAGCAGAACATTATCCACACTTTTTATTCATTTAATTTTGTTACGTTGTTGAGAACATATTTTGGTCATACACGTTAAAAGTCACCTTGCATGGTAACACACCTTATTACCTTTCTGCACTAAAATAATTATGCATTGATGTCAGACCGCTGAAGTTGGTGATAGTTGAATAATACACTGAAAGCAGACTTTCCCAGGGAAACAATGGAACAGTAAATGGAAACCTGCACTCACACGTTCAAGTTAAAACCTGTCTAAGTAACAGGTACTTATATTAATTACATACTATTCAATATCACTAGGTAACCAACCATAGCATTCCATTGTCTCTTGGCATGAGTCTTGAAAGCAATATAGTCTCCCGTCTCCCCCAGGAAGCCTGTTCAACACAGTAGTGACTTTGTTCCATTATTTGTTCTGAATCTTTGACAGATACTACTGCTCTTGCTGTTACTGCTATGCCTGTGCATTAGGGCTGCAACTAACGATTAGTTGCCAATTATTGAAGCGATTAGTCAATGAATCGGTTTTTTTCTTCTTTTAAAAAATATGAGCTACAATTACGAGAAATAAATCTTGTCAACTTGAAATCTAGTCAAATTTGGCTCTTTTGAACTAAAACTGTACACAGATTAAGTTATTTCCTTAATAAAAGAAATTTGATCAAAAATATTATGTTACTTCTTCTGACACAAACGTAATTAAATATAATTTATACAATTATTATTTTTTTTTTCATATCCATGTGTTTTTTTTAATCAATTATGTTGATTTAATGTTTCATATTTTTGTAAATTATCTCAAATTGTGTGCATAAATGGGGAAACTTCAGCACAAAACTGCCGACAACAACAATGATTCAATTCTTTGCCGATTATCGATTATTACATTAGTCAATTATAAAATTAATCGATTAGTCACCAATTAATCGACTAATCGTTGCACCCCTTCTGTGCACTAGGTCTGTGTGATTAGAGTTGAAATTCAGCGATTACTGAACTATAGAATATACTCGACTACCAATGTAGAAATGTAAAAATAATGTGTAATAAAGTTTGCAAACCATTTAAAAATAACATCATTTATTCTATAATACAATTTTTTAAAGATATGTTATTCGTCAAATTGTTAATTCCCTTTTAACTAGGAGCATTACAAAGATGTTATTGCAATGCATATTTGCAATGCTTGATTCCCTTCAATACTGCAAAACTGTGAATCACTTGATTTAGCTGAATTGATTATAAATTATATGACTAAAGAATATTGATATGAAATGAATTGTATTAAGTATATGTACTCTGTATTTGCTTTGACTAGTTGGCACGATTCATTTTTGAAATCAATCTCTCATTTTGCAAGCTGTGAATATTTTTGGGTATTTTTTTAAAAAGAAAAACATATCAGAAAAAATAAATACAAAGACATTTTGACCACATCACTCACACTACACTGGCTTCCCATCCCCCTCCGCACTGAATACAAGATCTGTTTGCTAACCCATCAATACATCCATGGAACTGCACCCCCGTACCTCAAGGAACTCGTTACACTCCAGAACTCCACCCGCAGTCTCCGTTCTTCCTCACACCTTCCTCCTCAAAAACAAAAAGACCAATCTCCGTACCATGGGGGACCGGGCCTTTCACTCTGTAGCGCCTGAACTCTGGAACGCTATGCCAGCTCCTCTGAGAACTCCGCAGTCGGTTGGCAGTTTAAAAAGTGGACTAAAAACATGTTTTTAGTCCACACTGTTTTTTTGTTCACATTTTTTTCCAAAGCATTTTTCAAGCCCACTGCGTTTTTGTTTCTTTTGTTTCTCTAAACCAAAGTTTTAGCTCATGTTACACCATCTCTCACTTTGTTTTGGTTTCATGTTGTGTTTTTATTGCTTGTAGCACCTTGAGATCCCGCGGGATGTGAGGCGTGGTACAAATTAAATTAGTTATTATTATTATATGGTAAACTGTGATCATTTTAGTCACAATCAACATGAGCCTAACATTTCATATTGTGGTAAACCTAGGACAATTTTTTCAAGTGCTCTTCTTTCCACACAGACATACTCAGGCCTGTTCTGTGTGGTGGTCAACCCTTACAAGAACCTGCCCATCTACTCGGAGAACATCATCGAGATGTACCGCGGCAAGAAGCAGCACGAGATGCCCCCGCACATCTACGCCATATCAGAGTCTGCGTATCGGAGCATGCTGCAAGGTAGGGCTGTACAATTTTTCGAAAAATTAAAATCCAAATTTGTGTCTTTAAAATCTTGATTTTTGATTTTTTTTTCAATTTCTTGAAAAAAATTGGTATTAAGCAGACACATCTCACCCTTTGGCTTATGATTAATATAATTATCAATGTATATACATTTTATTCACACACATAACTTGAAAACAGACCAGCAAAATCATTATTA
>OMKY01223469.1:0-18009 GCA_900302395.1 Bregmaceros cantori
CATTCTAGTCAGGGTCAGCATTGCCCACAGCAATTTCCAGGTCTCCAGCCCCAACTCTATAGCGCCACCAATGGGCCAAATTTGCAGATCATTTCACATACGTTTCTGCCTGAAACTTCCAAACCGTCTGGCCGGTTTTCAAAAACCTGCTATCTCTGGATTCCTTAGATGAAGCCGAATGCAACACACTGCATGACATCAATCCCCACCGAAGAGATACACTGCCATTTATAATTTAGTGCAAATCACTTAAAATGTTACTCCTCTCTCAAATTTTGAGCAATCACTCTGAAACTTGGTATATAGTATCTCTGGACCGAGCCTCACAAAACTCTTGAAGCAAATCTTGTGCGCGCCATCTGCTTGGCCCCGTATCACTGCTTGCAGTTATATTGTGGAGAATATTATTTGTTCATATTTTGATTGACATATTATTAAACCATCCAGAATGTGAAGCACCTCCATCAACCAACAAACGAAATGTAAATGCACACTGGATTCTTGAAGACGGTGCAGTGGGAGAGGAGGGAGAACTGTGAGCATCCTGTATATGTATATATATATTTTTTTCTTACCGTAGGCTGTATAAGCTTCAATATGCGTGGGTGTGTATACTTCCTGTGCCGGCTTTAATTTGCATCCACCTGAAGGTATGGTAAACAAACACGTCAGACAGTGTGGGAATCTCTGACCGTTATTAAATATGGCCCTGCATCATTTATTTACCGGGCTCCAGCGTGTCTGGAACAATATGTATTGGCTCCCCCCGCCTCCATCTCACCGCAAAAGTAGTTTACATTCCATGGCGGTGTACTCCACTGGGATCAAGGCGGGCTAACTATGACTCACAGCCTTTATGGATCTGCTACAAAACTTGACAATGAGCTTGGGGTTCCCTCCTCGCCGCCCTGCTGCAGTGGGACTGCCTCAAAGCATATTTGGATGCTTCGCGGATTAGTTTAGCCCTGGGCAATGGGGCCAAGCGCCCAAGGGTAGAGACGTAGTCTTCAGAGAGGCTGTGAAATGGGCTAGCCTCACTCCGTATGACTAGTAGGCTTTTAGTAAGTGCTGTGATGGGTATGGGGCAAGAAGCAGAAGCCACATTTAAAACATGTTGAACTCCACAAAGAGCGAACATCTCCGTAAACACATTGCATTGTGTTAACAGACATGGACATTGTGCTGATAATCAACAACATTATTGAGAATTCCTCTTTCTGTACGAAGCAAGAACAAGCTCCATCCATCCATTCTTTGATCCAACTCTTGGTTGATAACTTCATTATATTATTATTATACCTTCCTGGTGGGAGACATCAAATTTGAGATTTGCTTTTGTTGTCGTGACTGTCGGGACATTATTCAACCGTCCAATAACGGCAATAGGAGGCATGCTCAAAGTAGTATAAGATGTCCACAATTGTAGACCGATCACAGGGCAGCACTCCAATGTAGAGCTGCAATCGATTAATCGATTATTGAAATAATCGCCAACTAATTTGGTAATCGATTAATCGGCAGCGATTAATCACTTCATGGTTTGACCTATTCTCCGCTCAAACGTATTGAATATATATTGTTCCCAATGCAGTTTTTCTAGTGTCGAGGCCCCAATACAATAAAGCCAATGCGTACGCTTGCATGAAAGCCCAATATGTTATAATTTAGCATGGAAGAGTAGGCTCTTTCATGCTATTACTATATAATGGAGATAGTGAAACTGCAAAAAGTTTGTAATATTAACATTGCAAACTTTTAATAATGTTTCATCATCATAATTAATGGTAATAATCGTTCTGATTTTAAAGGAAAAATGAACCGATTAATCGGCAGTAAAAATAGCTGATTAATCGATTATCAAAATAATTGTTAGTTGCAGCCCTACTCCAATGATATCAGTTGACTTGTCATCAGGAAATGATAAAGTTAACACTAACGCTGGTCGTTAACGGTGATGCTAATCCTGTCCACAATCCTTTTAAAAACAAAACTGATGTGTGGGAGTCCCTCAAAGAGTTTTAGACGGGCGTCAGACACGCACAGGAGAGGATTATGCCTATACACAAAGGTTGTAGTGGATGGAAATAATCCCCAGCAGTATTCTTGTGTGTTTGAACATCAGGCAAACCTTTGATCAGCCAACATGCCGTCTGATCAAAAGGGTGCTTTTCTATCTGCTACATGTCTTTTTCGTGTCATGAAATCAAATGCCTCCTAAAAAACTATGCAATCATTGCATCATTCCGCCCTGAGCCGTCCACTGTCACATGGGGGCGCAGTGATATTCTCTGCCGACAGTGTGCTCTTTGAGGAAGTGGAATGATGGTCCCAGTGCCATGTCTTCACGTCACTTCATATACTTCTGAAAAACACCATTTTTGTTGGGCAGGTTTATGATTTTGCTCCAATACTCTCTTACAGACTCTGCAGGGAGAGGGTGAACCTCACCTGGTATTGTTTTGTGGCTTTTTCAATGGTTCTCTATTAGGTACATCGATGTATGCGATGTATGCTCCTCACATGTTTTTATTATTGAGAAAGAATAGGTTATAACCTATGTCGTTTAACATTGCATACTAATTATAAAGTTTGTATATATATTGTGTTTTATTATATTGTTATGTTACATTACAAATTACATTGCCACGTAGGGCAACTAATGATTTTTCCATCATTTCTACAGATGGTTAGTCTGTAAAAGGATCGTCAGTATGGTCAGATCCTCATGAGATCTTAAATACATTCTTAAGCACTTCTTTGACAGCAAACTCAAACAAATGGGCCACTGACAAATATGACTAAAAAGTGAAATGTTGAATTAAATAACAAATGGATTTTTTTATTATTATGGAAGTTTGATGGCAACAACTTCCCATTTCCTTTTTTTTTTACCCTTCGACATACCAGATGGATATGCAAGCCTGAAACAATCCAATTAAGCGTCATTTTTGCGCATTGTTTACATTGGTTCATAGTTCAAACATTGGTTGGCACGAGCAATGGAATGGAAGAACACCATTCGTAGAGCTCTTTGAATCCTCAGTCTCTGTATGTACTTGATGCATCAATATACCATGCAGCACCCTCCCACTACCTACTCATACGCACGCACGCACACACACACACGCGCGCCCATGTGTGCACACAGTCGCACCATTTTTTTTTAGTCTTTAAAGTGCCTGTAAAATCTTAAAAGTTATTACTTTAGTAAAGCAAGGTTTGTTTTATCCTTTGCCTCGAGACATATGTTATTGTGTTGTCTTTTGTGATACAATGAAAGGCTTGAAAGCTAATCTTGAACCTATTTCGAGATATATATATAAAAAAAGATACGTGTTAGGTGCGTTGTCCATAACCACCAACGACATTTTACATCTTGTGGGGGGCATAAAGGAAAAAATTCAACAGAATCTCCCTTAGGTCTAAATGGGGCTTCAGTCAAACGTCACCTCCGTCTGCTTCTCTGCTGCCCATTCTAGCACAATGTCACCTTCGACAATGTAATTTTCTCAACAGCTTGACCATGTAGTTGAACTGTCAATTGCCTGTATAGGTGCCCTGGGGGGTTGGTATGTGCCTTGACACCAAGAAGCCCTTTATCATACTAGGGCTGGCTGTAGGTCGGTTGCGACAGTACATTCTAACGACTGTAAGGTTGAAGACCGAAAGGTTGGGGGTTCGAATCCTGGTGCTGACAGTCTCCCTGCCAGAATTTCCTTGGGCAAGACACTGAACCCTAAATTGCTAACAGTGGGTTGTGGTTGGTGGCCTTTCATGGCTGACATTGGTGTGAATCTATATTTACTTTCCCTATTGGGATTACTGGGATAAAAAAAAGACCAATACTGTAAAACAATCTGCAATTGAAAGAAAATAATACTGGACCTATTGAAATGAGAACCTGACAACTGAAGGCGACGGGGAAGACTAGGCTCAGGAACATCAGAGGAAGAGTTTGAGTTAAGCGGTTCCCCAGCTGTTAAACTGTTTCATTTAGTGTTATGTTTATAATCTTTAGGGCATAGCGTCGGCTTAAACAGATTGTTTGAAGTGGTTACGAGGGATTACTAGAGCCATGAGTTGTACTCTACAAAAAGATACAAATACTAACTGCAAATGTCTAGCATTGGTTATTCGTTCCGTAACCATGCTGGGACACTTCTACTAGACTACTAGTCGTAGCACTATTGTTACTCCTATTAGTCATTTTAACGATTAGTCATTTTAACGATTAGCATTCTGACATACCATTGTCAGCCTCATGCCAAATTGTCCATCACAAAATGACTCAACATAAACTCCATGCTTATGTGTTTATTTTTTTACATTCGTTTCTTTAAATGTTGTACTATTTTTACAGTGTTGTTATAATCAAACAACACACAGCCTTAGTTTGGTGCACCTGACCATCTCGGTTCAAGAATCACACAAACTTGATACTGATATGACAATAGCAGAGTTTAAGTACAGTATGGCAAAGATGATTAGTTTACAGAGATTAACAAGTATGTGACTTGGTTTAACCAGGTTATAACCAAGGGCAGTATGACAGAGAGCAGTCTGCCATGGACCGTCTCGGAAACACACTGCAAAGATCCTACACAAGAGTCAGTTTTATAGAGAGGTTGACACCAGAATACACAGTTTGGTAGACGCTGATTGAATCACCCTGACAATGGGTATTAGCACATCAAATACAACAATAGGTAGGATGTCTCCGTCGGCAAGTATCACCTTTTATTTGAAATAATTCAGTTTATGTTAACAGAACTCGAAGTCAAGAAGTCCAACTTCACTTTGAAGAAGAAATCGCATGTCACAGACGTCTTTCCAACAGCTTCCTGATGCTTTAGCAGCACTACAGCTAAATGATCTGATGATCTGGAGCACTTATGACTATAGTGTCAAATGTCAATACAAGTGGGGTCCGCGTTGGCCGAGTGGTTATGGACACCGCACCTAACGCGACCCCATTCATGTTAGTGGCGCTGTGTCTACCGCAGCGTCCGCAGTGTCACGAGTTCGACTATGCTCTTGGACTTGTCTGCAATGTCTACCCCCGATCTCTTCAACCCAGTTTCCGACTAATTCTATCCAATAAAGATGGAAAAACGGCACTGACGCCGGAAAAAAAATAACTTTAAAAAAATATCAATACGAGTATTAGTAATACATTTCTAATTGAATACTGAAAACTGGTCTATGGAGGAAATTATTTACCATGGTGGAAGTCGGATGTTGGACCAAATCATCTCTGGAGTACCACACAGCAGCCTGGCAGTTACCTTCAGTGTGTTGCCAGAAGCGCAGATTTGAACGAGACGAGAAGTTGGCCATTGTTATTTACATGGCCGTCTCCGTCACATATTGATATGTGCCTATGATTTGCTTTTGCACAGAGCCCACCTTTGCTGCACTCTGATGAGTCCAAACTGATCGTGGCCATGCCACAGCCCCATGCTTGGTAGCAGCCAAAAGGCATGCATGCACCTTTGGGCTAATGCGATGAAAGTTGACTTCCTCTGTCTTGCTTCTCATCATATTCCCATGCTCTCTTTGACCTGCCTATTCTTTTGTGGTGACAACATCAAACTTCTGGAGCAACTGGCAGGGCTTGCTCCTTTGGCAACTGACAATGTCGACGTGAAGTGCTGCAGATTGCAATATCGCATTGCAATACATAAACATTTCAATATATTTTTAACATCCCTCCGCACCTGAGAGGATTAACATGTTGCTCCAGGCAGGTGACCCAGAAAGGCAGCACTGTGCAACTCCATCCCTGGAGTGTCTCTCTCTTTCTCTCTCTCGCCAGAATGGCTGGCCTCGGCCACTGGCCGCTAATTTATCGTCTGGGGTATTTATAGAGCGACAATGTGGAAAGACCAGGTGGTGTAATCTGTTATTTATTTATTTTATTCTCCGGCTGGCTGGGTGGGGTCTGCCAACGGGCGGCTGACGTAGACCCTGGCTGCGCACGCCTTGTGCGTGGTGGACCTGCCGCAGATGGCTCGTCTTCACTCTTCACGCTCAATACCTTTTATTCATGCGTTTCATTTTCCCTTCAAGATGCAGTGACAAATAACGAGGCAGCACAATTAATTCCCAACCTTATGCAACAGTAGTCAAAGAACCCACAATTTTATTCAAGTACAATTAACTGGCATTTATAATGACTGTATGAAGGGCTCTAACGGTTTTCACTTTCAGTCTTTGAAAATCAATAACCTGTCTTACAAAAATATGACAAAAAATAGATTTTGAGTTGATTTCCATAATTAAAATAATTTCGAATATTGTTTTTACGGAAGATTGACAGCTTTATTCTAAATTAAAATAGCATTTGAATGTTGTAGCTCACTCTTCGAAGTAAATACATTCACAACTGATTCAGTTGAATAATCATGTCAACAATCGGCAACAAGCAGACAGTAAAGAAATTATAATAAAGAAAAACACAAGATGAACACACACATGCAGGCACATTACTAATGTTTAATACTGTCATTTAAAAAGTGTGTGGTTTTTTTTTTAAGCAGGCTTTTTGTCTTGGCCCCGAGACATTTTCTGTTATATGGTTGTTATTCATATAAAATATCCAATTTCTAAGGTTTACAAGGCACTGCAATGCGTGTAAAATAAACAGTCAAGGTATCCACCGTGTGAGGCGGATGCCACGTATGCAATGGCCCTCGTTTTGAGTTCAACCTTGGTCAATGCTTCCCACCCAAGTCTGGGAACAACTCTATGATTCACTTTGATTTATCTGGTTTGGTTACACCTTATAAACACTTTGGTGGGTGAAAAAGATAAGATAAAAGATTAATATAAGCGATTCATGCTGTTTATCCCAAGGCGGAGTTCTCAGTTCTTTACTTAATTACACATAGGCACACAGTTTGCAAAATTTGAAATGAAAAATATATATTTCAATGATTACATTACATTTTTTTGGATGTTTTTTCTTCTGCGGGAAAATCTAAAGAAAATCAGGAATTTATTTCTAGGCAAAATCATGTCAATCAGTCCTAGCCGCAGCGATTGATTGTTGTTGCTTGAATATTTTGTGGAAACGTTCACCAGTCAATTATCAGATTAAATGTGTTTACCAAGACAAAAATAAATTATGAATATACTCAACAAAATAAGACATTTCACTTAATAGTTCATCAAGTAATGAACAATAGGTTTTATCTTGTCAATCATCCTTATATAATGCACAATGTAAGATGATTGAATATAAGTCTGGCAGTTGCGTTGTTTTTTCACTATGTTGTAGAGGCAAGGCGGTCAGAACTTTTTTTGTAGTTGAGTTATTGTGATTCGTCAAGTAATCGTTGCCACATTGCAGTTATTTTGAACTGACTGTCTTTCCCGACGTTGTCAAACTGAAAACTCAGTTGACACGGGTGACTTTTGCAGTTGGAGGTGAGAGGGTCTTTTTGTATTTTGTATTGGCACTGATTGTATAACAATGTATTCATATATCGCACCTGTTCTCACACCCGTACAACATAGTAGAATACAAAATAATCCGTTTTAGAAGTTGTTGGGAAGGGCAGGAAATTACTCATTTACTCATGTTATATATTATTGATATTTAAAGGCATGCAGATCGTTTTTTGGCTTTGTGACATCAGCATGGTGCCTTGTCAGATAACATGAATTGCTGATATTGTTTAAAAATGTGTTTAGTTTATTATTATTATTATTGTACAAATTAAAGTATCTATCTCGATGTGGAATACCCTTGTTGTGTGTGAAGGTGATTGGGTTGTTTTTCCAATGATAATAAATTGTTTATACCATGGAAAAGAGCAATTCTTTCCTCATGGAATATTGGGTGACCAACATGACCCAGTAATATGAGAACCACAGTCAAATATTTGCCTCCTCCCCATGCTATCCATAGTAGCACAATGTCACCTTGGACAATGCAATTTGCTGCACAGCCTGTCCATGGCAGTGAGAATGTCAATTAAGTTTCATAGCAGTATGTGTTCTGGCAGCATTAGTTTCACTCCATTTCTATTACTTCCTTACGCGATTTGACCTCTCCACCACCTTGCACAATTTCTTTATTTTTTTAATCTACACCAATGCAGAGGCACTTTGGCGTTCAATTTTGACTAACGTATGTGAATGTAGACCATTAAGCTTGAAAGAGGTGAGCACTGCACAATTTAAGTTCTGTAAACTAAAACACTTGTCATGGAGTAGTCATAGAGGCACAATAACAGCTGATTCTAATTAGTAAAGGTCTACAGTCAGATTGTCTATTAGTTGCTGATTATTTAAACGATTAGTCGATTTAATCAGTTGGACATTTTCTTTTCTTTCTCCCCAAAATGTTAACGATGACCAACAATTGCAAGCGATTCATCTTGTTAACTTCAAATTTAGTAAAATTTGGTTCTTCTTAACCAACAAATGAGTTAAAGTTACTTTCCCGGAGACAAACTTAGTACAATTTATATCATCATATTTCATTTTTTTTGTAATTATATTTGATGATTTTTTTTTCTTTTCACCTTTTTTTCATCAGTTTTGACCATTTAACATTTCATATTTTCAAATATGATTTAATATCAAACTGCCGATTCAATTTCTTGCCGATTTATTGATTATTAAATTTGTTGTTGATTAATTCTATAATCGATTAGTCATCGATTAATCGACTAATCGTTGCAGCCCTACATAATTTCTGGAACCGGCGTTACCTTTGTACATAGGAACTCGCCACTTCTACTGTGGAAACCCCCAACAGCAACAGCTGTGTTTTGTATGAATTTATATTCATACAAACACACAGCCATTAGGAATTGAGGCTTGTGTTTAGAACATTGTGGCACACCTAAAAAAAAAAAGTTAATCTGATGTTCTCACTGCACATCACTTATGCCCACTCTGGACCGCTGGACTAGTTCCCAGTCTCCACTATTACTTCTCACATGTGCGCCCACGTCGGAGCAGTTTAGCACCACATAAAATTTGTTTTAGGAGCGCAATGAAAATGTATGAAATGCTTTTTTTCTTGTTTCCAATAAAGTTCTGAAATGATGCATTACCAAGCTAAATATTTTAACTCACTTCTGTAATGCAGTGGGAGTGTTTTTAATGCTTCTTCTGATCATATGTTGGTATTTATCCATTCATTCTTGAACATTTGCTTGAATGTAAATTAACAGTTTCATCTATTCACAACAAAATGATGTTTGGTGAATAACCATTTGTACATGTAATAGCACACCGTTCAACGTAAACAAAACTCACCTGGTCAAAACACCAGAACCATGAATAGAAGAATGGGGCTGCCTTGGCGGCTGGCAACCGGGTGGCGTGCCGACCGGAGCCATACCGGGGTGGGTTGGCACCCTCCCGCTCCACCTCTCAAATTTTTCTGCATTCAAATTGAATGAATATAAAATAATAGAAAATAAAAGTGAACTAAAATAGTGTTCAGCAAAAGACTGAACTAATTCAATGCTGCTTATCTAAGTTAATGATAAAAGGATTGTCTTGTTAGTTAGTAGTTAGTTAGTCCCGCTAGACGCGGAATAATGACTAACAAAATAATAATTATTTCTCAAGAGTTTTAAAGGCACTCACCCACGCATGCGACACCTCCTCACACCCACGCAAACGCCACACCTCGCACGCTCGCAAGTAGCGGCGCTAACAAGTCACACGCATGGAACATCTCGCTAGTTGCACAACACTTTTCGAGAACTTGTAATAATAGTAATAATTAATTTCTTACTATACTGATTACAGAGTAACATATCATAAACTCCAATAATGTAATAAGTTAAACACTATAAATGTAATTAAAGTAATTACGGTAAACGCAATAACTTAACCTCACCAACCAACCAAGACAACAATGCCTGTCCGTGGAAAAGTACTGGTAATTCTTACAAGCTTGAACTTCCGAAGATACAACGTGGTGGAATGCGGCACGACCTTGCCGCAAGCTACGATACTATCCCGTGTTCTCTCAACGCCAATTTCCATTTTCCGGGAGCAGGTAGTCCAAGGCCACTTACACCCTCTAGTGTTCTACCCACCTTATCATATATTTAACGATTACTCGGTAGATTGATCGCCATAAAAAAACATTCACTTTCTTCAGCTTTTGGAATTTTATGGCTGAAAGAGTAGCAGCAAGCAGCAACCATCTATGCAAGGAAGTTATTTAACACTTTGAGTTATCTTTTAAATCATTTCCGTCCGGGCTGGTAGGCCTAGAAGGACCTCAGTTTACACTTTGTATGTTGAAATTCAATACCTCCATTTAGCACGTTGGAAAATATGGTTGCCTTGCCTTTTTCCCAGTTGGGTCAGGACGATATTGAATGTTCTTTACCTTTCAGTAGGGGACTGATATTGTTTTCTCCATTCCTTGCATTTTTGCCTCTATGACTGTCCCTGTGTTTTTAAAACGCCTCTGATGCTCCATCTACAGTATCGGTGTATCTACACTGATACACTGTCTATTTTTCGGGTTTTCCCACAAAGTATGTAAAGGTTTGAAATTTTAATCAGGGACACTTCGACTGTGAGTGATGGAATCTAGACCAACTTTGCACACACTGCAGCAGGGATTTTGACCCACTCCCTCCATACTGGTCTCCTCTAGAGCCTGCAGGTTTTAGGGCTTTTGCTGGGCCACATGGACTTTAAGATCACTCCAAAGATTTCATATTGGGTTCGGGACTGAAGACTAGCTAAGCTGGAGGACCCAGCTTCACCCCATCTTCAATGCTCTTACTTAGGGAAGGAGGTTGTTGGCCAAGATCTCAGAATGCCATGGCCCCATCCATCCTTTGCCAATACGGCGCCGTCGTCCTCTCTCCTTTGCAGAAAAGCATTCCAATACACGGTTCGGATGGGGGGGGGGGGGGAGTTGGTCATGTGATGGTTCTTCTTGACCAACAAATGTAGAAAGAATCAACTGAAACTGTTACTTACAGATAGAGCTGCAAGTGATTAATCGATGATAATAAATTATTGAATTAATCGGCAACTAATTTGATAATCGATTAATCGACAGTGATTAATCGTTTCCTTGTTTGGTCACTCCTCTGCTTAAATGTGTTGACTATGTTGTTCAACGCTTGCAATATCAACAATGTTTCAGGTTAATTATCACTACAATTTTGTGCGCCGCACAGTCTGTTAAGAGTGAGTACACTGCAAAGCACACAAATGCCATATGTGTGGCACGCAGAATCGTGGGTTCGCTCCCCCTTCCCGACATCCATGCCACTTGTCTCCTCCTCTTTCTTCACCCTTTTTCCAGCCAATCCTGAATAAACCCCCGAATGGGGCGCAAAAAGACATTTGTTCCTAAAGTACATTTTTTCAAAGAAAAAAAAATGAACAGATTAATCATCAGAAAAGATGGCCGATTAATCAATTATCAAAATAATCGTTGGTTGCAGCTCTACTTACAGCATTTTCATGTCCGTGTACATACTGTATGTATGTCGTTTTCTTGGGGGAGAGACCCATCCTTGGCTGTGATGCATGGAACAACCATGTTGGAAATTACTTTCAGTGTAGAATAATTGCATAACAATAATTACTCACTAATTTCTTGACTTTTAATTCCACCGTCAATGAAACACTGAATTGCACTGCTAGAGCACATTAGACTTTTGGTCCTGCATCAAATGACAAACTCTGGGGAATTATCCCGGTGGTTGCAGGGCTTCGTCTTCAGTGTTTATCGGTGCAGGCAGGGCCCTTTCTCTGTCATTATTCCAGACTGGCGACAGCCGCACACAGTCCGTGCCGCACATCCAGATACGGAGCCCCCAGCACCCTGGGCAGCTGGACCTACAATGGATGGGCGATGAAAGTTTTGCTCCAGTTCACCGGCCCACTTTGTGTCTGGGAGATTGTGGTTAATCTATGCCCACCCTGTCTGCGGCTTTCCATTAACTTGTGCTGTTGCAAACGTATACCACACAAACCCAGAGGTTGAGGAAAATAATCTTGTACTAAATGGTGGATGGTCCTTTTGCTCAACAACTTAGAAATGGTTTCTGCAATGGCCTTGCCAAATTTCATGTCCATCAAATACTTTTGACCAGAGATGGCAAAAGTACCAAAATGTCTTACTTGAGTAAGAGGAAAGTACATTTGCTGAAAAACAACTTGATTACAACTACAAAGTACTGATCCAAATATCTACTCGAGTAGAGGCCAGGCTCAAAAACGTACTCAAAAAGTACTTTTGAAAGTATAAAGTACAAAGTAAAAAATGAACTTTGATATAAAATATAAAAATTTCAATGCCAATTTTACAATCTTTGAATGTTTGAATAAATTGTTAAAAACCAAGCCTAACTTACTTCACTTAAGGTTCATAAATCCCACTGCTAAAACTTGAAATGAACATCTGTTGGCATTACCGCCCCCTATTGGCTCATTCTACACACCTACCATGCGGTGCAAAAAAATTAACGAGCCTGTTTTGGGAAAAGTAAGGAGTAGAAGTACAGATATTTTTGTTAAAGTAAAGTACAAGTAAAAAGTCATCAGAGAAAAATGTACTTCTAAAATTGTGGTTCAGATACATGAAAAGTACAGTACTTAAGTAGTTGTACTTCGTTACTTGCCATCTCTGCTTTTGACTAGCGACAAGTAGAGGTGGACTTTATGACTATATCTATCGTCGTGGCGACGATATAAACGTGTCGATCGTGACCTCGCTCTTCTATCGTTTCAATCGGGTTAAACTTTTTTCATTATTACATCTAATATGCACGTCTCCTAAAACTGGGAAGTGTTTGGGGACGTGCTTAGATTTGCCAGCGTAATTCAGCGCTATGGAACTGTAATGGCAGCTCAGATAGCAGCTTGAGTGTTTGTGTGCTCATGCCATCCTGCCCCTCCCATCCTGCTCTTGTCTGATTGAAAGATTAATATTATCCTTGTGTGAAACAAACCTAAATTAATTATCATTGTGCTGCACAGTGTCGGTGTATGGGTGGACGTTTCTCAATATGCAAACTCGCAGCTGCCGAATCCATGGCGAGTGGGCATTAGTTGGGATCCGATTGAAAACTCAAATGATAATTGCGACAACCAAGCGTGCAACAATATAAAGGCATAGTGCACTGTGAACAAGTGATTCTTAAACAGACTCTGTGATATAACATGCTGTAGACAATATTTTTTGAAAATACATTACATTTTGTACAGCAGAATATCCAGCATTTAATTTTTAGGCTCAAGAAAAATGTTGTTTATTTGTGTCTCAAAGTTGAGGTTTGTGCACTTAAAAGTGAATTTTGCCAATTAAATAGCTATATGGTCATGGTTACTGTACCTCATTAACTCACTCTACACAGTACAATGCATTTTGAAGGAAAAAAAGTGCAGGCTACTGCACCTCACGGTGTTGGATTGTGTTCTATGTTTATGATGTGCAACAATGAAATGTTTATCTTGTGACAGTTTTAAAATAAAGAGAATGGCTGTGTCCGAAATCGCTCCCTAACCCTTGGCCCCTAGCCCCTGGATAGGGCACTGACTATATAGTCCACTCAATCTCAGCGACGAGATTTCGGACACTAGAATCGGCACTCTTAACTTACGTCGCCGCTGTCGCATAGTGACGTCATTGCCTGTCGGCATTGGCCGTAGCATTCGCATGTTTTTTTATAATAAATGTATACTTTTTCACAGAAAATCAATTGTACTCACATTTATAATTATTTGCAGCCGTCGGTTGCTGCTGCGTCCTGTCACCGTCCTCCATTGTTTTTGTTTTGGAGCGCGCGCATCGTCTTCTTCTACGTTTTAATTAGTGTAATGCGTCTCGCAATGCATTATGGGTAATATTTCTCTGTCTAGGGTACACCCGATGCTCACTACATTTCGCGGTGCATTGTGGGATACTTTCAGTGCCCTATATGGGGCACATGGACAATTCGGACACCCCTACAAAATGGCGTGCGCCCCATATAGTGCCCTATATGGGGGTTAGGGGGCAATTTCGGACACAGCCAATAACTGAAACATGCACAAACCTGTTGTGCCATGTCATGACGTATAGATGTCATGATACCAAAAAACACCCATCTTGTGATGGATATTTTTTTTCCATATCGCCCAGCTAAAGCACAAAGTATGGCTGAATGGTATAACTATCAACTCTTCCTGCACATATCTTTAACTATTTTTGTAAAGAAAAACAATTGTTGATTAATACATTTCTGAAACAATCTTATCAAGGACCTAATTCTAATTTGTATTTGCTAGCTAAACCATTGTTTAGAATCACTCCCTAAAGTTGCATTCACAGATGTTTTTGTTGTTGTTGACTTTGAGGTCCCTTCAATCTTTGACACTACCCTCATGTCTCAACTTGGATATTTGGAAAGTTGGGCAATTCATGAAAATAGTTGTCACAATTGTGTGTGTGTGCATACGTTGGTGTGTGTGAGGCACTTTCCTGCATGGGCATATAGAGCTGGCTGACGGTCATTATCTTATGACATATTGTAGCAGTTCACATTTCTGGGGAAATTTTATACACACTTGGGCACACTGTGACATTCTATGACCAGCACATTCATGCCCATATTGGACTGGTGTAACTGCTGTGTCTGCATTTGTGACTGCATTGTGATGTCATGTACACACCGCTGTCTACTAAGACACAGGGGAATTCAGTGTTCATCCTCTTTCCTGCCTTTTCCATTGACGAATAAAGAGCATTATGTTAGGGGCTGTGTTCCTCATTACACACATACCTCTACAATATGATAGGCTACATGTATTCATTTTTCAAAAGGAAGTTGTAAACATTTTCTCCATTGAACACATTTTCTTGATTGATAATTTGATAGATCGTATTATTTTTCAACAACAATTTTGCTCCTCCTCACCCATCCTTGTCTGGCTCCAATTTCTGTCTACTAAATCAATTTTGCCACTCCGCTGGTATCAAGGAGATGGCCTCTGAACACCACCCGCCGCCTGCCCTACAGCTATTTAAATAAATGTCCGAGGTCTTGCTTGCCACCAATGACCAATAATGGCCTCAGGTAGTGCAATCAGGCTTGATGATGATGCTGGCCAATATATAGCCATTGGTATTCAGTATCCGCTGCTGGCCATGAATAATGTATGGCTGCTGCCTTCTAAGGCCACAGAGCGATTGCAGGCTAAGTGCTGTGGAATTGAAAGAAGGTGAAAGGAGAAGTGGCGCTGCTGCGTCTTCGGCCCAACGCCGTCAGTTTTTTGGTCAAACTGTTAAACAATTGAAGCACGGCTTCAATGGGTGCAGAGGTCATCTGCATTAAACCGTTTGTGAAGGAATAGGCTGGGAGTAAGGTGGATGACAACTTGAGAGCCTTGTACATATAGAATTGGAATCGGCATTATTCAACACGTTGCATATACAATTAATACGCACACATGGAATTTAGACAACTTATAATCACTCCCTAAAGTTGGATTCGCGGATCTTTTTTTTGTTGTTGTCACGTTGCATATACAATTAATACGCACACATGGAATTTGGACAACTGAGCATGTAATGGCATTCTTAGTAGGTAGTTACTGCTGTTTTTGAGTATTGCGGGCTTCGTCGGTAGTACCTACCTGAGGGAAAAATGGCAGCTTTTTAAAGTTCCATTCTTTTTAACTTGCCCATGAGTTTGTGGAATTCCTCAATCACAGAGAATTGGGATTGGAAGTGAAGATGATTGTTTTTAATTACATTTTTCATATTCCACTCCACTTGAAATGCAAGAATTTGCTTTCACCATATTTTATTATAACTGGAGGCTGGATCACCTTGTTTGGTCCAATTCAAAAATTGGAAAGTGAGGGATAAGTAGCCCAGATTCACACAGATTTTCTAGTTCTCCTTTATGGAAAAAGCGTTTTATGGATTTTTATGTACAATTACATTTTGTAGTTGTTGGTCCCTCCGTACCTAGACACTCACTAACAAAAAAAGCTACTGTATTTATAAACGGCCAATGGCAGGTGTGAATGGTATTTTAGGTGTTTTGTTTGTGCATTTGGCTTATATTTCTTTTAAATTGATGTGCAAAATATATAAAAAGTTGCTGTCTCTCTCAAGGTGTCCCTGTCCCTACTCTTGTCTGTGGAAACCGTGGCTGTCTATGCCAACTAAAATTGCAATGTATCACAATGTGGGTAGGTAGTGATTAGGCCATCATAGGTGACAGTGACAGTGGTATTATTAACATTGACTGCACCGGAACAAAAGTGTGTTTTTGCGAGGTTCAACTCAACAAAAATGTTTCTGAGAAATGCGAGGCAGGTCTTTTTGGCATTCAAACCCTTTTGTACAAATGCTGTTTCACAACTGACTCTTTCCTCGTCCATTACATTCATCGCAACCACAATTCACCTGGAAAGAGAAAATGCTCTATCTCCCCTACCTGCTCACACACTCACAACACACACACATATATATGAAGAAATTTATGTTTAGTCTTAACTATGCAGCCTTGGTGTGTTGTTATTTCTCTCAGAATTCCTTTTAATTAAAACCTAATAATTTTTGCCAAAACCATGCAGGTTTTGAATCTGCCCTTTTTTTCTGAACATTGGTCAAATATCAAAGTGCGTACTGACAACTATACTATACATCGATACAGGGCTACACAATTATGGGAAAAAAAAATCATAATCATGATTATGATATTTGAATCATAATTGAAATCACGATAATTATTCACAATTGTGGAACAATAATAAACAGAATTTAGAGAAATTCTTTAAAAAATATATATATAAAAAAATAAAATAAAACAAACAAAACAAAAAAATCAGATATGAAGGCAACTGTATTCGGAGGCCAGTTGATGGTAGCAGTGCTCGATGATTAGCCTGAGAAGGACATTTGTGACGTTCAACTACCTACTGATGATAATCCCGATATATTGTGCTATTTCATTATTGTTATATTGGCCAAGCCTAGTTGTTTCCCTGAAGGCTGAAACTCCAACTCTATTTTTGTCCTCTTTCCAGACATCATTGGTCGCTCTTGCAGTCGGCATGGTGCGTAAGACGAGGTGGAATTCCAAAGACCAGGTCAGTGTCTAATGCCTATGTTTTCCTGCATTGCATAACCCCAAATCAAGTCAATACAATGTATTTCCTGCATGGAGGGGCTCGGGTTTGTGATTAGAGGATCGTTAAATTCTGGTTACACTTGTACAAGATGGATAAGATGATTTAATTGCAAACAGAGGATTTTGCATGTACAATGCATCGCATTTGTAAGAATTAAAATGCATGAGGTGAAATAAGTTGTCATTAACTCTTTGTGTGCAATGACTTCTATAGATGTCTTTTTTACGGCATAAGCTCAATTTTATTAACAGGGAAGTGGAATTAGAGCCTGTGACTGAAGTCACATGCCATCAACGTACATGTGGCGGGTGCGGCCCCAGAGCCAGCACCCAAAAGACATTTTTAAAATGGGATCCTATTCCCTTCTCATTTTCGGTTCATATTCTTTTGGTTTGCTCAAAATTGGAACAATTATTAACGTGAATTCATAACATTTTCATGGATTTTCATCAAACCTTGTTGTTTTTATTGTAGTATTTGTGTTGCTGTGGGCTTTAACAGTGTTCAGTATCGAAGAGAATTGGCGGGGCCATGACACTGGGAACGGAGACTGGCATTTCGAACGTTAGGTTACGGTACGTAACCATGGTTCTCTGAGTGAAGAGACTATCTCTCCACCCAGTTACATATTCCATATGTACGGGAACTGACCCCACGTGGGTCAGGTGACGTGGATAATTCTTTAAGACACACCACCTGTGGAGGTGGCCTAATGAGGCTATAAAGGCACCTGGGTGCCTCGCGCTCATTGATTAAATTTTGATGCAACGAATCCCCAAGCGGAATTGTGCTGGAGAGATAGTCTCTTCACTCAGAGAACCATGGTTACGTACCGTAACCGTAACGTTCTCTATCGTATCAGAGACTATCTCTCCACCC